>ML282216.1:0-10657 GCA_005239495.1 Nicotiana undulata | reverse complement strand
CTTTTATGTAGTTTCTTAGCAATCTTGTCATCCCATGTGATGTATGTTCATGATCCATATCTACCATTTATATTGATCTCGTTATCCCTTAAAGATAATAAGAAGGTTAGATAAAGTGTACGTTGGTGCTCGGCAAGTATGGCCCGGGTGCTAGTCATGATCCTCCAGCTTGGGTCGTGACAGATAGGCACCCGTGGCCGATAGAGGAACCCCAATTATCTGAGTACAGCTTCAACATCAATGTCTCAGACATTGGATTGGCCATAGGTAAAATAAAAGATACCAGGTGGCCAAAACCCATCTTATCAGATACTTCACAAAGGAACCCCAACTTGGTGTGGAAGTACCATGGCACACACGGTCATAGGACCGAGGATTGTATAAAGCTCCGAGAAGAGGTATCCCGACTGATCAGTGAAGGGCACCTTCGAGAGTTCCTCAGCGACCGAGCTAAACACCAATTTTGGGAGAGAGAGGCGAACAGGAAGAACAAACTAGAAGAACCACAACATGTCATCCACATGATCATTGGAGGGGTCCACACCCCGCAGGGACCTATCATCAAGCGAACGAGAATATCAATCACCAGGGAAAAGCGAATTCTGAGTTACATACCGGAGGACGCTCTCACGTTCAGCGAAGAGGACATCGAGACCTTGTCACATCCTCACAACGACGAACTGGTAATTTCTTTTCTCTTGAATAAAATTCAATTAAACGTGTGCTCGTGGATCCAGGTAGCTCGGCCAATATAATCAGGTCAAGGGTGGTGGAGCATCTCGGACTGCTCGACCAAATCGTGCCCGCCTCTCGAGTCCTCAATGGATTCAACATGGCGAGTGAAACAACGAAAGGGGAGATAAACCTCCTTGTCAACGTGGCCGGTACAATCCAAGATACCAAGTTTCATGTCATCGAAGGTGAACAATGCCTTACTCGGAAGGCCATGGATACACTGTATGAGTGCAGTGTCGTCAACCCTTCATCAAATGAGGAAGTTTCCAACAACGTACGGAGTAAAAACATTATACGGGGAGAAGCATGCAGGAAAAGAGATGTTCGCGGTGCACGACGTGGCACTGATATCGACACCTTCTACATCGAAGGAGCCAAAAAAAAATGACCAAGTAACAACCGCAACCTATGTTCTCGGCTGCACCCGGATGAATAAACAAAGGACCGTGTCATGTCCCCGAAGCAAATAATTAAAATATATTGAGGCTCGAACGCCGCCATAGCTAAGGTACAACTCTCTCCCTTTTCATTTATGTTTTATACTAACTTATGTGCAGGTGTTCGATTGAGAGGAATCGAAGCACCTTCCAGCTCGTAGAACTTAGTTTTTTATTTAGCAATCCACTAGGTTGTGCCTAGGGCTAGTTTTTATTTATATAAAACGCATAAAAAACAAAGTAGTTTGATGCCTTACGGAAAGTAAGATTGTATGAATGATAACTACATCTGCCCTAGTATCAAATTTGAGTAAGTGATACTCAAACTTGATGTTACACAATGATAAACTAAAAATAGTGAGACAAATTCCTAAAATAAAACTAGCCTAAATAAATGTAACTATGGTCCATATAATCCATGAATCCGGTTGTAAGCGATGAATGGCCATAATATTTACACTGCCCAGCCACATTGCTTGCATGAAAATCCCATGATAAATGAGAGAATTTTATTGCACCAATAGCCTATTTCCATAATATTTGAATGTAGAGAACCAATGCTCCCCATTGAGCACTAGTGTTCCACATTAAAAATCCCTTATATTCTCGCTTGCTCCATTGCAATTCCTATGCATTGAATTCCTGTGTCCCTGCCTTCACAGTTCCATGATCTATCTCATTTTGTAGTACCATAGCCCAAGTAACCCATAGCCCTATGTTACAAAACTGGGTATTTTGCAAACAGTGTATTATCCCCGAGAGGACACTGTTTTTGCTCCAGTTTTTGGAGGCCTTCCAATGTTTATTTCCTGTAGCCCTTGATTGATTATTTTGTTTAGTTATATTATAATACAGTCCAACATGTGTATTAGTCCACCCTTCACCCAATTTGTCCATATGAATATTCCAATCAAGACATGTTGGAAATGAGAACATTCTAGCTATGGTGTTTTTGTCTACTATCTCGATGATTTTGCTTGAATCCCTTAGACTATGTAATAGCTCATTTGTTGTGTTATGTAGCAGTGCTGGATATTTAAGTCTCAAAGTAGTCCATATGCCCATAATGTATCTCCAAAAGTAGTGCTTAACAATGTATGAGCTTTTCCTTTTCCAGCATTTCCTTCTCGTGCTTGTGCTTGTCATCTTTACTCCTTTAAGGGAATGAGCACATTGTGCTAATACCAGCCAAAGAAGTCGTATTAAATGATAAGGCATGAGCACAATAACATTTCCTGCAAAAAAGAAAACAAGGTTAGTGAAAAAATTGATCAACACCTTCTCCCCCACATGGATTTAATGATATTGGCCCTGCATAATCTCCAGCTCCCTCACTAGTCTCCTTGGCTTCTTCATCAACTTCATCTATCGTGAAGGATTATCTCCTAATTTGGTTATCAACTGATTTCCTACTTGTACCTCTATTCAATTCCAGAGGTTCTGTTTTTGTATCAGTTTTATTTTGGATTTTTCTTCCTTTGATTTATGCTGCTTGTGACGCCCAGAGCCTATATCCTCTACTCTTTTTCCATTCTGTTCTATCCTACTATTTTCCTAACTCCTTGCATCCCTAGAAATCCCATTCCATTCTCCTACGACCATTAGTCTCTATTGTCCATGTCCATGTTGAGCTGCGCTTGTGCCTGCCTGGCTTCCTGTATCCCTTAATCCATATTGCCCAATTCTATTAAGCACTTAGGGCAGTTTATCTATCCATGAGAATTTTCTAACCTTTGAGCCACCTCTTATTCCTGCTGCTGATCTTTGTTATCTAATTCTCTTAAACTTTCTAGACAGCTTTGCTTTATATTTTTTAATGTTGTTGGGGTCCTTCCAGATTCTTGTATCATCTGCTTTTACTAGCCCAATTCTCTTGCGCATTTTGGGCATTGTTGTGACACCTTCTGTTAGTCTATTGATGATCTTATCTATTGTACTATTGCTCAAGTTCAATATCCTCCCATTGGACTGAATGCTAAGCATTAATACCACCAACTGAGCGTCTATTAAAACCTGTAACAACAACATAGAACATGTACCTGCAAAAACAAAAAAAATGTTAATGGAAAAATGTGTTACTATGCTCTCCTCATAACATATTTGAGCAAGGTAATTTGTTCGACTGTCTCTTCCTCCACTCCCATCTGCCCTTCCCTCTTCACTAACTAATTCTTTGAAACATACTGGATCTTATGCATGGACATTGCATTTTATCTTCATTAACTATCCTCCTGCCAGGAGAGTCTAAATCCCAAAAGTCATAGCACTCTATTTCCCCATCATCAAGAGCAAAGTTGGCTAGGTGATTTGCCAATTTGTTCCCCTCTCTATAAATATGTGATACCCTTATTTCAACCTCATCCATCAAACTCCTAATCTCTTCCACATAATCTGTGATATATGAAGGTGGCTTCCAACTGCATTCTATTATGTTCTTCATCAAGAGAGAATCAATTTGGAGCCAAATTCTTGTGTGATTCTGTGCTTTGCACATCCTTAAAGCCTCCAGTATAGCTACTGCCTCTGCTTCATTATTTGTTCCTTCTATGATCTCCCTCCCAGTAACATAAATAAGGTCCCCTTTGTGATCCCTTATATAGAAACCAATCGATATTCTCCCTAGGTTACCCCTCAATTCTCCATCTGTATTCACCTTTATCCACCCTTCCTCAGGAAACTCCCATATAACCTTGTCATACTTCAATTTTGGATTATAATGTTCTAACATATGCAATAAGTCATGCCACTTATGAGATATCAGTTGCACCAGTGATTGGAGGCTTGTGGGAACTTGGTAAATTACCCTATTACTGATACGTTATCTCCATACTTCAAGTTATTTCTTCTTTTCCACAATTCCCATATAATACAAGATGGTAGTGCCTGTAAAATTGGCTAGATTCTTGGTATAACTTGTGTTGTCCAGCACTTTGTTATTGCTTGATGGAAGGTCAATCCATTCATAGAAATCCCAGTTCAACTCAAGAAATACTTCCATATAATACAGGCTGCCTTTGAAGTAAAAAACACATGGACCAGTGATTCTTGAGGCATGAAGTACCCTAGCCTTCTCTTGAAATCATCTAGTGGCAGCCGAGCTTTCCAAACCTTCCACATGAAAAAGGAGATTTTAAATGGAAGTCCTTTCACCCAAATCATTTTATAATCCACCCTTGGATCATTCCTTTTTTCGTAGATATTCCCAAGAAGATTTGACACTAAAATGTCCCTTAGTTTCCAGCATCCAAAAGGGAGTATCAAGCACATTTTGATGCACATGTGGGGTCATTTTCTCCACTATATGCATTGCCAAATCTTCAGGTAATAGTTCTTGCAATCTGTTAAGATTCCACCTCCCATTCTCCACTACCTAAAACACATTCTGTACACTCTCATCAATGCCAATGTCATGTGGAACTAGGAAGTACAAAGCTCCAAGTCCATTCCGATTATCATACCAAAACAGTGCTCACCCCATTTTAGGCTTCCAGATGATTTGATGTTCGATTATGTCTCTACACTCCATCATTTTTCTCCAAATATGTGACCCATTTCTTCTCCATGGGACTATTAATGCATTAAGTTTCTTACAGTATTTCTGACATACAAAAGCGCTCCATACGCTAGGCTTTATTCTGACGTTCCACCATAATTTACAGAATAGAGCTTTAGACATGTCATGTAGTGATCTAAATCCAATCCTACCTTCCTCATAAGGCATGCGCATAGTATTCCAAGATGCCCAGTGTCTACTGTTACCTCCTACATTACTGCTCAAAAAGAATTTGGCACACATCATATTCAATTTATTGATCACATTCCTCGGAGGATTGACATCATATAGGAGGTTAATGGGCATGCTCTCTAATACATTGTAAATTAACACTGCCCTTCCACCTACAGATAATAGCTTTCCTTTCCAACTTTGAAGTTTATCCAGTACCTTAGTCATCAATCCTTTATAGTAATCTATTTTCCTTCGAGCATAAAAGATTGGACAACCAAGGCAGGTAAATGGGAAGTCCTGCCTTCCAATCCCAGTTATGCTTTCAACTTTTTCAACAACCTCTAAGTCAGTTAGGTGATGCATATAAACATCAGACATAGTTTTGTTGACAAGTTATCCAGAAGGAATCTCATATGAGTGTAAGACCTCCATGATCAGTCTTAGTGAGGTTGCGTCATAGGATGAGAATATTATAGTGTCGTTAGCATATGCATGATGATTTAATTTTGGGATCCATTTAGGCATAACATATCCACAGAAATACTGATTCAAGTGTAGATCATTCAATCCCCTTGATAGTGTTTTAGCATCTAAGATAAACATTGTAGGAGATAATGGATCTCCTTATTTAACTCCCCTTGATGACTTGAAAAGAACCATAAGGTTGTCCATTAATAAGTACAGAATACTAGTTATTTCCAATAATATCATATATCATCCCTATGAACATTTCTGAAAATCCCAGTTTTCTTAGCATTTTAGTCAAGAATAGCCATGACAACCTATCATATGCCTTTGTCATATCTAATTTAATAACAATATTAAGGCCGACCATCGTTCAAAGCCTAATACAAGTGATGATCTCTTGTGTTAAAAGTACATTTTCAACTATACTTCTCTCTTTCACAAATCCAGCTTGTTCTTCTGAGATTAAATTAGGCAGTAGATCCACCAACCTTTCATGAATTACCCTTGAGAAGATCTTGTTGACGAAATTACTTAAACTGATTGGTCTCATATAAGAGAAAGTAGTGATCTCTTTCTTTTTTGGCAGAAGCACCAAATTTGTATGTGTAACAGCCTTTGGCAATTGATGACCACTGAAAAATGCCAAAATCATCTGATATACATCATACTCTATTATGTACCATCAGGACTGGTAAAAAGCTCTTGTGAAACCATCTGGACCTCCTGCTGAATCTGCATTTAATCCAAACACTACTTTCTTCACTTATTCTCTAGTAGGTAGGCTGACCAGTTTTTCATTTTGTTCCCTATCGATCATACAAGGAACATGATCTATGATGCCAAAATTTTATGGAGTCATATCCTCACTGAATTGAGCTTTGAAGTTCATAGCTTCTTCTGCAATTTGATCATTCTCTTCTAGCCAGTTTCCCATACTGTTTTGTATTCTGTGAATTTTCAATCTCTTCATTCTACCATACACTAGGGCATGAAAAAATTTAGTATTTTGATCCCCTTCCTTGAACCAGGCCATACCAGCCTTCTACCTCAAAAACGCTTATTTAAGAGCAAGGTATTTTATCATTTCTGCCTGCACCTTATGAAGCCTTGCTCTATTCATTTGAGTAGGATGTTCTTCAAATTGTTTTTCATATACCACTACAATTTCTTCCAGGCTTGCAATTCTTTGAAATATATCTCCATATGTTGTTTTACTCCAGGTGGCTAAAGCGTTTTTAAACTTTTTAAGCTTGTATTTGAATATAATGAAAGGGCTGGCAGCAAAGTCTGTATTCCAATTCTCTTGCACCGCTTGTTTGAAGGTTTCATGCTTTATCTAGAAGTTTAGGAATCGAAATTACTTCTTAATAGGAGGAGCTTCATTTTCACATTTTAACAACATAGGACTGTGATCAAATCCTATTTTTGAAAGATGATTAATCTCCAATCTTGGGAATGTTTGTTGTAGCTACAGATTACCAAAACATCTGTCCATCCTTTTAAAAATACAATCTTCTTCTTCCCTACCATTCCACCATGTAAATATGCTACCTTTGAAGCCCAAGTATGATAGATTGCAAGTATCGATGCAGTGCCTAAAGTCATCAACCTCATTAATGAAAACTGGTAGTCTACCAAACTTTTTTTCTTCATCCCATATGACATTAAAATCACCACCTACTAGCCATGGGACAGTAATATCAGCAGCCATTGCATAAAGAGAGTCCCACAGTTCCATATTTTCAATTGCATCACATTTAGCATAGACTAACGTGAGGATAAGGTCAACATCGGACTCTGTATGGTATAGTCTCAAAGTGAGATGCTGAGTCATGTTATACAATATTGTCACTTCAAATACTTCATCTATGAAAGCCCAAATTTTATTTGATTCATTCACCACTCTTTGTGCAAGTCCAATCATTCTTCTGTATTTTTCAATCTTTCAATCTTACTAGCATGTTGCATTGGTTCCATAGCCCCAATGAATCCAAAGTGATGTTGCATGTGTATTGTGATTAGTCTCTCAAATGCTTGCATTGTGTTCGCTTACCTAACATTCCAGATGATTGCATCCATTACTGGTTTTGGATTTTAGTCAGTGTCCTCCTTGTTTTGACTCCACCAGCTGGAACAATTTATATATCCTTGCTTTGTCTCTTTCTTCCTTTTGCAACAAATTTAACTTTCTCAATATGTCTATGTGAGAGATCTCCTTTCCTAGCTATATTAAGAATGTTTTGAACTGTTGATGCCTCATCCATGTCCTTGTTTGTATGATCACCTATTCCATCAACTTCATTTTCCACTTCTGCAGCAATAACAACCTTGTTTGTTTGAGGAGTATTCTCAACAACATCAATGGTCTTGCTCAGCTTCTGGACATTATTCAATGGAACAATATCATTTGTTTCTATCTGCAAATACATATTATTAAACTGCTTTTTTTTCCTATTGCATTGTCTATTCTTTGAGGATTGGTAGATTCATCATCCTGAATGGTCCACCTAGATCCACTTCATTTATACCCTTTCTTTTAGTCTTCTGCCAGGTTTGTTTCAGCATTGATCATGTCAGCCTTGTTAAAATTCAACTTTGTTGGAACTAGACTTTGGTCTCCTTCACTTTGTTTTGTCTTATCTACCCCATTTTCACTTTGATCTTCATCATCTTCTACATCACCTCCATCTTATTCTTCACTTGGCATCTCAATAGGAATTTCCCCTTCTTCTGAATCTTTTTCTGTCTGATTTGCCCATAGTTTACCCCCCTTCCAGTTTACCCTCTCATTACTCTTGAATTTCTCAAAATCTATATCCTCAATCTAATCCTTATCATTGTCCAGTTCTCTCTCAACCCCCGTCTCTTGTGTTGGAACTTCATGACTTGAGGTGTGAACTGCAACTGCTACCTTAAAAATCCTCTGCACCCATTGTGCTGTAGACTTCAAGTTCTATTCATCAATGTAACTTTTTTCCATAATTTTGACTTCTCCTTGATTGCCAATCCCAGGTGATCTAGGTGTGCCAGTAGGAGCCACTGAATTATTGCTCTTGCCAATATTATTTTGACTGTTGGCCTTCTTTGCATGATCACTTCTAGGGGACTTAGGATTAAAAGCAGGGGTTGTAGGGTTCAGATTGACCACCTGGCTGTTAGTATTCTCAACTAAATCCAGTTTATTATTCTCATTATGCTCACTATTCTCCACCTCCTAAATTGCAAACTTGTTAGCTGTTTGAACCTGTTGTGGAACAACAACTGTTGATTTATCCACTGGTATTATTTTCTTACTAGTATTTGTTACACCTGCATTCACCTTCTCCTTTCCTCTGATTCTATTATCTCTCACCTTCTTCCATTGTTGATTAACATTGCCAACTACTCTACCACTGGACAATATCATTATAGGGGCAGCTTCTTTGGTTTTTCCTGCATTAGGATCCACCACAACATCATTTGTAATATGTTCCTCCACTTCCTCTGTAGACATTAATTCCAGATGAAGTCTCCAACATTCCATCATGTCATGTCCTTGTAACTTGCATTCCTTACAATATTTTGGTATATAATCATATCTTATATTCACCCACTCAGTTCTCAGTTCTCACTTCCCCAAAAAACTTCATCCTCAATATCCATTCTCACCTTCTTAGGGAGCTCTGCTAATAGGTCAACCAGTACTTTCACACGAGCGCAACTTGGTTTTGTTTTGTTAACAATTGCCATATCAAGATGAATTGGCTTACCAACTGCTGAGGCAAGTGAGAATAAACATTCTTTGACAAAGAAGGTTGGCAGCATGTTAGGAAAGGAGATCCAAGCCATTACCTTAGATGTCTCCTCACCAACTTTATACTTTGAATCATACAACAATTGTTTTAACTGAAATTCTTTTCCATACTTGTCCTTAACATAATAGACACTTTTCGAAGTAAATTAAATATAATCTTGCCATAAAGTCAGTCGAACCAATAATTTCCTATCCCTAAGAAATCCAATATTGCACTCGCCTTTAATTCCACATTGCATAGGAATGATTTTGTGTAACTCTTGTAACTCTAGCAATCCATATGAGAATTTCCAAATGACAGCATACTTTAAGCCTTCAATGACATTCATACGCTAGACTTCTGATTTTATAAACTTTACCAATGGTTGTCCTTGAAGAAAAGTTGCCCTCCTAAAAGCAATAGGTTCAACAGTCGCTACACGATCTTGCATGGCAATATTTGACGCAGGTTTCACTGCATTAGAGTAATTCAAGGGTTGTGGGGTTGTGTTTGTGGTCGTCGATGGCTGGATAAGGATTGGAGGAGGTTGGGACGACTTCCCAGCCGGTGGTGGTGGCTCTCCACTGGCCAGAGAGGCCATGGAAGTGTTCTAGGGAGTTCGCGATAGAGATCGTCTCTTGTCGCCAATCGCCAGAGCCTTTTTTGTTTGAGCAAATTATACTACCAGGCTGAGTACCTAGTAGCTATTTTATTAATACTAATTCCAAAACAAAAACAAATTACAGAAGTGTTGTCCTACTAGCTAGGATGATAAATTATGAAACTACATAGACACTAGTATCAAAATTGGGCTTATTCGGCCAAATAGTGAANCAATTAAAATTTGCTGCCTTTGTAATTGCATGTGTAGCCACTTTCTCATTTGCACAATTAATCCCACTCAATAGGCCTTGTGTAGTCCAATTTGCACAGCAATCCCTTAATTCTTGGCCTAGTTCCAGCGTCCAGGCCCAATTCATGTAGCCTCTTGCCTGGCCCAATTTCCTGGGCCCAGTCCTATAACCCAGCCTTAAGTCCCGTATGTATGTAATAATACACAGACTTAGGCTCATTTCTCGACTCTTCCACTTTCCTATTCTCTCACTCTGACCTAGCTTCTTCTTCTCGTCCTTAACGCCTGTGGCGATTTCACTCCACTGGATAGGTAAGTGTCTCCATTGTAGCTTAATACCTTCATTTATGTTGATTTTCCTCTCCTCATAGCTTTTATTGTTCTTGTTTCTTCTCTCGCTTGGGCTATTGGCTGACCATCGACACCTTTGAGCTATTCCTATTAAAATCGACACCTTCGAGCTGATGAGTGTCTCGATCTGAGCTGGTAAGCTTCTGATTCTTCGCCTATGTGTTTCATTTCTGGTTTGTGTTTGATTTTCGTCTGTCCTCCTTGATTTGATGTTGACTCCTCTTGCTCTATCTTCTTCAATTTGATTTCAACTGCAACTGCTGCTCCTCCAATGAGCTGGTGAGTAGTTCAATCGGAGCTCTTCTTCTCCATT
>ML282215.1:500-34087 GCA_005239495.1 Nicotiana undulata | reverse complement strand
GCCCCTCCAACTGCAGCTGCTGGGGGATCCTCCGTCACTTCTCTAGCCGGTGCTCGGGCTGCATTGCGTGCTCGTCCCCTGCCCCGACCCTTGCCTCTAGTGGCTCTGGCTGGGGGCTCGGGTGCCTGATCGTCGGCTCGTCCGGTGCGAGTGCAAACCATCTGTAAGCAAGAATGTAATAGAGTTTAAGAATTTTTGGGTAGTAGTAATCAGCACGAGAAGGGATTCCGAGAAGTATGATCTTTCTTAACAGTTACATAGCCTCTCGAAGATAAGTACGGACGTCTCCGCACCGTTCCGCGAGACTCTAATAAACCGGCTTGTGATGTTGTGACTCCTATGAACCTAGACGCTCTGATACCAACTTGTCACGACCCAATTCTCCCCTTGACTGGGTCTCGTGACGGCACCTAGTCTAGACGACTAGGTAAGCCTATTCCTTAAGCAAAATTTAGATAAAACAGGTAAAATAACAGTAAGTGAAATAAATGATAATAAAGTCGACGCCGCTCGGCATTAACAGTTACTTTACCTAGAACCCCGAATATCACCATACATCACAAGCTACTCTACTGCTCAATATGTACAACTGGAAAAAGAAGGACCGTATAGTTTCATCTACAAGTACTACAACTCCAATATAGGAAGGGGACTCGGAGATCTGCGGACGCTGCAGATTATACCTCGAGTCTCCTGATATTGCTGCTGCTGGCTAGCTGAGATACCGCGTACTAGAACCTGGATCTGCACATGGAAAAAAATATGCGCAGAAGGGTGTGAGTACTCCACATTCGGTACCCAGTAAGTGCCAAGCTTAACCCCAGTCAAGTAGTGACGAGGTCAGGTAGAGGCCATACTGAGGTTTGCAAAGTAACAGATATAGAGAATAAGTAAGTAAAGCAAGTGATAATCAACAGAAATTTTGAGTAAAGGCTAGCAGGAAACGGTATAATCAAATGCTCGGATCAATGCAATATATATATAAAGCTCTGTAAGAAAGTAAAGGTACAATGCAATGCAATATGAGGGAAAGGCTCAGGTCTCTGTCCGCAATCCCTATGTATGCAATGCAGTATGAGGGAAAGGCTCAGGTCTATGCCCGCAATCCCTGTATGCAATGCAGAATGAGGGAAAGGCTCAAGTCTATGCCCGCAATCCCTGTATGCAATGCAGATTACAGGAAAGGCTCAGGTCTCTACCCGCAATCCCTATGTATGCAATGCAGTATGAGGGAAAGGCTCAGGTCTCTGCCCGCAATCCCTATGTATGCAATGTAGTATGAGGGAAAGTCTCAGATCTATGCCATCAATCTCTATTTATGCAATAAGGTGCACGAACCACTTATGAAGGACTGCTAGTGATATACTGGAGGAAGGTGGGAGATGACGTCAAGTCCGCATGGCCTTATGGGCTGGGCCACACACGTTCTACAATGGCAATTATAATAGCAAGGTTGTAAGGCGTTGCGAATCCGGAAAGATTGCCTCAGTTCGGATTGTTCTCTGCAACTCGGGAACATGAAGTTGTAGTAATCGCGGATCGGCATGCCGCGGTGAATATGTACCCGGGCCATGTACACACCGCCCGTCACACCCTGGGAATTGGTTTCGCCCGAAGCATCAGACCAATGATCACCCATGACATCTGTGGAACACTAGTGCCACAAAGGCCTTTGGTGGTCTTATTGGCACATACCACGGTGGGGTCTTCGACTGAGGTGAAGTCGTAACAAGGTAGCCGTAGGGGAACCAATGACTGGATTGAATCTTTCGCGATTGGCAGTATGAGGGAAAGGCTCAGCTCTATGCCCGCAATCCCTGTATGCAATGCAAAATGAGGGAAAGGCTCAGTTCTCTGCCCGCAATCCCTGTATTTATACGTAATATAAAGTAAATCTCCAAAATAACATAGTTTAAGGGTTTGAGGAAAAACCAGTTGGAAACCTCGAAGAAAAATCATTAAATCAGTTTCAAGGAATAGTAACGATTGGAAAAGCAGTTAGAAATCAATTTACCATGATAAATCTTAAGTTATTATGCAATGATAACAGTAATAATAGAGTTGAAAAGGAAGAATTATGTAGAAAGAAATAAGGGACTTCAGTGAAAATATCCCGTGCACGCGCTCGTCACCTCACGTACACGGGGTTTTTATAGCAAAAAACCAGTAAAAATGCCTAAGGGAAATTCCCCAACACAGAGTTAGGCAAGCCACTTACCTCGACTGTGCAAATCAATAAATAATCACGCTCTTGCCATGAGTATCCAACGCCGGGTGGTCCAAATCTATTCAATTAGATGGTATAATGTAAATATAAATTCAAGAAATCAAGATAACTAATTATTTCGGAACTAAAACGCGAAATTAGAAAATTTGACCAAAACGCCCCTCAGGCCCACGTCTCGGATTCGGGTAAAATTTATATTTTATGAACCCTTATTCACTCATGAGTATAACCATATGAAAATCCCTCAAATCGGAGGTCGAATACCCAATCAAAACCCCAAAAACCGGTCTAGGAGGTTTCCTCCAATTTTCCCCAATTTCAACTCAAAAATCTCGAATTTAAGGGTGGAATTTAAGATTAGGAACATGGGAATTAACCTATGGTGTTTAGTAATCACTTACCTTGATTACCCAGGTGAAAATCTTCTCAAAGATCGCCTTTCTCGAGCTCCCAAAACTCAAAAATTGTGAAATAACATAACCCTCGGATTATTGGAATATGAACAGGGATTTTCGCGCCTGCGGTCCCTTTCACCGCACCTGCGGAGACTGGGAAGGTCTGGACCAACCTCACACCTGCGGCTAGGGGACCGCTCCTGCGAGCTTGCACCTGCGGGAATTCCATCGCAGGTGCGAAAACACCAGAAGGAGCCTGGTTCAGCAATTTGCCAAATTCCAAATTCTTCCGTTAAGCATTCGAAACGACCTCGAGGCCCCCGGGACCTCAACCGAAACCACCAACTGACCCCAACACCTCATTCCAACTTAGTCGAGCCTTAAAAAAACATCCCATAAAATCAAAATACCCAAAAATGCATAGATTCAAGCCTAAGAATCCTAGGAATTTTCAAGAATTCACCCCCGACGCTGAACCACGTCTAAACTCGTCCGAATGACCTCAAATTTTGCACACACGTCATAAATGATATTCCGGACCTGTTGTCGCTTTCGAAATTCCATTCCGAGTCCGATATCAAAATCTCACCTATCAGCCGATATCGCTGAAATTCTAACTTTCGTCAATTCAAGCCTAAATCTACATCTGGCCTCGAAAACACATTCCGGACACGCTCCCAACCCCCAAATCACTCAACGTAGCTAAAGGAGTTGACGGATTTCCATTCCGGGTCCGTCTTCACACAGCTCCCGCTACGGTCCAATTTCTAAGGTTAAAGCTCACCTTAAAGGACTATATGTCCGAAAACACTCCAATTCTCATCACTCAACTCTCCGACTCGTTCCATTAGCATAATAAGACATGGAAGACACAGTTATCAGGGGATCGGGGCTCTAACTCTCAAAATGACCGTCCAGGTCGTTACAAGTCGGGACAGCCTCTTACAAAGCAGTCACTAAGAAAGTTATGGCCGACTTTGTCCGCGACCGCATTGTTTGTCGATTCGGAGTTCCAGAGTCGATCATCACCGACAATGGTTCCAATCTCAATAGTGACTTGATGAAATCCATGTGTGAAACTTTCAAGATCAAATACAAAAATTCCACAGCATACACACCTCAAATGAATGGGGCTGTAGAAGCCGCCAACAAAAACATCAAGAAGATATTAAGGAAAATGATAGAAAAGCACAAGCAGTGGCATGAGAAGTTATCATTTGCCTTATTTGGATACCGCACCACAATCCGCACATCAACATGGGAAACTCCCTATATGCTAGTTTATGGTATAGAAGTTGTTATTCCAGCTGAAGTTGAGATTCCATCTCTACGTTTTATGCAAGAAGCTGAGCTCAGCGACGCAGAATGGGTAAAGAACCGTTATGAGCAACTAGCCCTCATAGACGGAAAGAGAATGAATGCAGTCTGCCATGGTCAACTCTATCAGAACAAAATGATCAGAGCCTTCAACAAGAAAGTCAAGCCGAGACAATTCACACTAGGGCAGCTGATGTTAAAGAAAATCTTCCCACATCAGGACGAAGCCAAAGGGAATTTCTCTCCCAACTGGCAAGGTCCGTATATTGTTCACCGAGTGTTGACAGGAGGATCACTTATACTTGCCGAGATGGACGGATAAGTCTGGCCAAAACCAATCAATTCAGATGTAGTCAAGCGTTATTACGTGTAATCCTTTATGCTTCCATCAATGTTGTAAATTAAACTACGCCTGACTTGATTCCTGTTTAAGAGGGGATACGTAGGCAGCCCTATGGGTTCGGTCACAATTCAATAAATTTTCATTTTCCCCCGCAATTGGAAACTGGGGCAGAACTTTGAGGAGGACCTTCAAAATTCTGAAGCAAGTTCAGCCGATCGTCGCACGAGCAGCAATCAGAAACATCAACCCATCAAACTGGGGCAGAATTTTGAGGAGGACCCTCAAAATTCCATAGCATGAGGGGTTGCAATGTCTCAAACTATGTCACGATCGTCGGTTCATCTAAAACTATTTTAGATTATATGTTTATGTTATACTATTATAAAATCATGCATACTTATTCTTGAAACAACTTGTTTAGAAAATGCTACCCCAATGGTACAGACAATATCACCAGATCAAGCCGAACGAGTCAAGCAAAGCCATCGGGGATACGAACTAACCTTCCCCCTTTACAAAACTCATGATTTTTCTTTGGATGCAGGCACAAAGAACAAACACACAGAGAAGTCTCAAATCTCATCACAATCGCAAATGCCAAAGTTTGATGTCCACACGAAGGACGAACATGTTCAAGATCACAATTCTTGAAACCATCACACTTGCCGGTATCTATTATCAATACAAATAATGCTCCGTTGTCACAACACTCGCAATAATCATAATGCTGCAATCTGCTATCAGCTAAGAATTCCTACTGTTATTTTACTTCCTGTATAAGTCTACCTTTCTGCCTTCCGAGACTAATCGTTGTCTCCATCTGCATTCACATCTTTCATAAGGATACCTTTCTGCCTTCCGAGGTTAAGCTCTACCTCCATCTGCATTCTTGCATAAGGCTACCATTCTGCCTTCCGAGACTAAACGATGTCTCCATCTGCATTCGCACCCCTGCATAAGGTTACCATTCTGCCTTCCGAGACTAAACGTTGTCTCCATCTGCATCGCATTCTTGCATAAGGCTACCATTCTGCCTTCCGAGACTAAACGCTATCTCCATCTGCATTGCATAAGGCTACTATTTTGCCTTCCGAGACTAAACACTATCTCCATCTGCACCTGCTCTGCATAAGGTTACCATTCTTCCTTCTGAGACTAAACGCTGTCTCCATCTGCACCTGCTCTTCATAAGGCTACCTTTCTGCCCTCCAAGACTAAGCACTGTCTCCATCTGCATTATCTTTGCATAAGGCTACCATTCTGCCTTCTGAGGTTAAGCTCTACCTCCATTTTCATTCACATCTTTGCATAAGGCTACCATTCTGCTTTTCGAGGTTAATCTCTACCTCCGTATGCATTCGCATCTTTGCATAAGGCTACCATTCTGCCTTCCGAGACTAAGCACCGTCTCCATTCGTATAAGGCTACTTTTTCTACCTTCCGAGGCTAAGCTCTGCCTCCAATTTACTTTCCGAGACCACTGCCGTATCAATCATTATTCACTTTGCTTCATTTCGGGCTAAGCTATGCCCCTTTTAATTCGCAAGACTAAGCTATGTCTTGTTAGCATCATACTATTGCATCTTCATGGGATGAAATATCGCCAACCTATCCAAAGGTGTCATCATTCGGAGGCACCATAGCCCGAGAACACCATGTCATGGCCTAAGGACCTCTTTTATCATCCTATATATCATTATTCAAAGGCATCATGGTTCGGAGACACCATCCTCATGGCCCGAGAACATCATTTTCATGGCCTGCGAATCCTGCATCAAGCAATTCATGGCCCAGGACATCATGGTCTAAGGACGTCATCCTTAACCGTCCAAAGACAGCATTCATGGTCCAACAGGCCTTTGCATCATGTTTAAATTACGCACAATATATGCTTGTATTGTTTATTTGCAGGTAATCCGGCAAGCAACAGCCATCCTGGCAGGAGTAGTCCGCTCTTCAGCCGTTTGTTCGCCTATTGTTGTACTTTGCGTCCGTTCTTGTAAAAACTTCATCGGTATAATTCGCCGATGACTCCTAAACTACATACGACCTGATTCCTGTAAAACCAGGGATATGTAGGCAACTCAGAAACCAAGGTGCGGCCTAAATCTTTTCAAACCATTTAATTCGGTCAAAATTGGCCATCATATCTTTACCCGACAACTCTTTCATCCTTCCCGGGTAAAAAGAGGCACCTGTTGATACCCAATATTTCCTCAAACTATTTTTTATCTTGCATATATGACTTCAAAATCCCTTTTCATGATAACTGGCATTTTTCTCATAATTTTACATATTTTTAATTTATTCAGTATTTTATTTCAATAATTATACATAGATTGTGTTACAAATAATTTCCAAAATATTTTCCAGCTCAATATATAATATTACCTATTAGGATTTAATTATTTCATAAATTAGCCAATTTGGCAGTATTTTAGCTATAACTACAACAATTTTACAATTATAGCCTAATTATGCAATTTATACCATTTAAATCAATAATTTGTCATTTTCATATTTTAATATTAACTAATTACCTTAATTTCATTTATTTAGCATTAATTTCACTTTTTATACTTACTAGCTATTTTTTATTAATTATTTATCTATTTTTAAAGGGGTATTAAACTAATAGCCATCATTTAATTTCAGTTGTAGCCTAAATTAAATCCAATACCCGATTAAATCAGCCCAATCACCCCCCCGGCCCAATACCCAATCCACCCGACCCAACTCTTCCTAAATCCTGGCCGTTGATCAATTTTGATCAACGACCCAAATCGATTGTTCCCATAATTAATCCTAATGACCTACCCCCCTCCCCCGGCCCTCATTTCACTCAGTCTCTCATCTCTCTACTCTCTCTCTCTCTCTCAATCTCTCCAGCCTACTCTAGAGACTTCCAGTCTCTCCGCCTCCGAGGAGGCCCCTTCGTCTTCTCTGGCTGCCTCTCCACCGAAGGCCATGGAGTCCTCACCATCCTCAGACCTCCCATGGCTCCTTTACACCAGTGTTGCTGTCTCTAAGGTCTTCAAGAGACTAGGGTTCACTCTCTCACACATCTGGCCTATTTCAGGCCTTCATGGCACGATCTCTAGTAAGGTTTTTCTACTTTCCGACTTGATCCGGTGGTTTCTATACCGACTCTCCCTCTCTCTGGGTTCTCTCTTTGAAACCCTAACTTCTAAACTCTCGATTTTTCTAGATCTGTAATAGATCTGTACATATTGTGAGTGATTTTAATGTTTTCCCTAAAGATTTTTCGTTTTCCCTAAACAGTTCTTAATTTCAAACTAGGGTTCGTAAACCCTTTTCAAAACAGTTTTCCTATATGATTTTTAACATTATCTTGTGATTTTCACCATGTTTATACAACTTAAGCTTTTCCCTGTTGGTCTGATTTATTTTGCTACAAAAATCCTAAGTTTGCAGCTTTAATCCTAGATTCTAAGTGTATCTTTGATAACCGTTTGTTTAATTTGTATATGTGCCTGATTTTCATGAGCATCTTAAGTTTCTTGTGATTTTACCCTGTTTCCTATTAGGGTTTCCGACTCTTCATCTCTTTTGTGTGTATCATGTCTACTTTGCTGATTCATATCATTGTCTGCGTGAAATCCCTAATTTTGGCTTTAGTCTTGTGTTCTGAGTTCCTCTTTATTGTTTGTCCGTGTGCTTGATTCTCATATGCTTCATTTAATTATAGTATTTTATGATTTCCACCCTAATTATACCCTATTAGAGTCTCTGATTTGTTTCTTTTGTTTATACTCCGTTTATGTGTTTTCCATGGGAGTTTAAATTGTTTCCCTTTAAAATTAGTATTACTCTGATTCCTGAATCCTTGATTTACTGTGTTGATATTCCTACAATGATTTCCTGCTATTTTCCTTATGCTCACAACCTTTAAAGTATTTCTTACCTTATTATGTGGTTGGCCACATTATTTACTGATTTTACTATTGTTTCCTTAATTAGACCTTTATGTATTTACCCCTATTTACTTATTTTGTACCTATATCTTGTTTTGAATTCTTTCCTTATTTTTTACCCGCTCTTTACCGTTTGAAATGACTCCCTTAATTAAGGGAGGACTTGGACTGATTTTAGTATTAATTGATTCTGAGCTCTTCAATTATTGAACAAATTGATTCTTGCCTTATTTACCTAGCCTTCAAACTGCTATATACATGCTCTCTTCTACTCTCATTAGGAGAGACTTCTACACACGAACATCCCATTGTTCAACTCTCTCTTACTCACACACACATTCTATTGATCTTCTCTTGATTGTCTGCTGTTACTAGTCGGCTGAAAGCCAAGACTAGTGATTCTATTTTGCTTACTTTTCATCCTATAACTGCTATCCTTCCAACTGGTATGTCTCCAATTTATGTTTAAGCTTCAAAACAACATGCTTCTTTGGGGATTTTTATTCATCCTATTCCTAATCTACTTCTACTTATGGTTATGTTGTCCTACTTGCAACTAGTTTGTATGCTCTATTATTCTTAGTACCTTTCCCTTTAGCCTTAGCATATGTACTACCTCTTGCATGTTTCAATATAATTCTGCTTATGTATTCTGTGATCCCTAGTATACTACAATTGCACTATGTGTTACCTAGTCTCCATGTAATCTTGAACACATGCTATACTCCAAACTTTTCCTGAACCTATGTGTAACTATGTGTATTGCATGCTCTCTTCTCCCAGTACTCCCTCAATATGATTTTGTTTAGTCCTTGGCATGAACTCTTAGTAACCAACTGTGTTTGTGGTTGTTTAGGCTCAATACCAGTACTCTAGTACTTCTCTAATGATAATTGGTATCCTAATCTGTTTCTATATGTCCCCAGTCCCTGCTCCCTTGTCTGTATTGTCTCTATGCACTGTGTGCTGTTTGGTGCTGGTTGATTGTTCTGAAACCGTTTCCCTAAACTACTCACTTACTATTTTGCAAACTATTCCAAATAAACTATTCTTTAGAAAGGTTCTTTTAACTCAACTCCTTTTCAAATCCTCTCTTGCACTTCACTTTATTCTTAGACCATAAGTTCTGCCCCCTCAGTGTGAGAACTACGTTGGGACTCCTGATCTCCCTCTGAACTCTGACACACTGAGGCTGGCACTTCCACACTGCGCATGTTCAATTCTTGGTTACTAAGTCTGGGTGTGAGCATGCCCGGGAGCCCTTGAGGTCCTTAGGGAACTTTGACACACCCGGATTATGAAAGGAGGTGAAATACCATATGGCATGAGGTTTGGAGGACTTGGGCCTATCTGTAGGCTCCCTATAGAATAGCTTCTTCTTTTCTCTACTTCAATTATGTAATTCATGATCCATGGTCTGTAATAACTTATTGTAAATAACTCTTGGGGATGGATAGTGAAAAGGGGAAAGGGATAACTGTGCATGCTATAGATATAAAGGGTAGAAACCATGCTATTAGGCTTACATTTTCTATGCGTGAAATAGGGATCATGCTTACGACTAATGTGTGCATTAGAAATCATGCTCTTTAGGATTTCATAAACCTGTTTTCAACACTTTACTTCAATACTGTTATGTCACTTAGAAACATCCTGTTCAGTAATAACAATGAAAATGTTGCCATGTGATTATGTTCCTGCATTCTAAAAAATGTGATCTAAATCCTGCCTTAAACGAATGTGTTAACAAATCTGCAATCATGCTTTACTATATACGTAGAGATCATATTATAGGTAAACAACTATTAAAACATGTTACTTATGCTGCTCCTGAAGTTGTGCAATAATGTAATAATACTGTAGTACACCTAGAAATCCTGCTTAGGGTAACAATCCGCTACTAAAATCAGTCATTCTCATACTTGCTGCATCTTCTGAAAGTATATTCAAAATACTGTGATTTTATGCACTTAGAAGATCCTGTCTAGGAATTCTGCATACAATCATTCAACATCTCTGTCTACGCATATTAGATATCATGTTCATAGGATCATACTTAGTTTAAATACACAGTCCAATGTTCTAAATAAACTTCCGATCAGCCCTTTGTGCACATTTAGAATCACATGCTATTTGTCACGCCCCAAAACTGAGGGACGAGACCGGCGCCTAACCGGATGATCCCGGTCAAGCAGACCTGGATCCCCTTTCCCGCCTAACACGTTTCCCCGTGATTACAATATACGTTATCCCACATGAAATAGCAAAGTAGAATTTAAACATGGATTTACAACTTAAGTTCATTTCTTCTTTTATCATTCAATATTTAGTCATCTCAAAACATATAAGCTACCTACAACATTTCTGATTCGGACCACGATTACAAGTATATATAATTACTACCCAAGATACATATATACAACCCACATCATGCCTACGGAGCCTCTAAGAGTACTAGGAGTTACATAAACTTGCCGGCAACAAGGCCCAGGCTATACCTTAAAAGCCTTAACATATACAAAAGAGGTGATCTAGACTACACATGACCCCGAGAGGAAATGGGGCTCACCGAAACTGCTGAAGGATGGAGAGGTGGTACCACTATGGCGGTCTGAGCTACCTGCTATGGAACCACCTACATCCATATAAAAGATTTAGCGCCCCCGGTAAAAGGAACGTTAGTACCATTGAATAGTACTAGTATGTATGAACAAACTTCATTCTAAGTAGAATCAAACAATACACAAATAGAAGACAGTCAGGGAAACCAAACAAATACCACACAAAAAATACAAAAAATCACAATGAAGGTTTCACAGTTACTCATTTCAATTTTTCATCTGTTGCGGCGCGCAACCTGATCCCACCGTACAGTCACATCTCACCCTTATTTCCTCTCCACCCTTATTACTTCGTGTTGCGGCGCATAATCTGATCCCACCGTACAATCACATTTCACCCTTATTACCTTTCCACCCTTATTACTTCGTGTTGCGGCGTGCAACCCGATCCCACCGTACAATCACATTTAATAACAACAACAATCAACATTTCAATCACAAGGATTTTCATCATCAAGAATATGAACTCATTACAACCAATAATCATGTGAAATCAAGGCACAACAATCCTTGTCAAACAGTGAATCATATACGGTATTGCCAAAGTCATTTAGTTCAATTAAATCAACCCACAATTCCTTTTCATCACTTGCTACACAACCTTTAGCACTTGGATATTCTCAACAATGTACTTGATAGCAACATCAACCAACAATTAAATCACAAGATTCTCATCATCAAGGATATTCATTTGTAACAACCAAATAACCATATGAAATCAAGGCCACATAAAATATTTACCAAGCAGTGAGTCATATACGGTATGCCATCAACAAATAGCTCAATTAGTTAAATCTATGTTTCCTTTCCATTATTTACTACACAAAATTTAGCACTTAGATACATTCAACAATTGGATTCGTTATCATTTCTTTCGTTTGGTAGCACCTCCTCATACCAATGTATTCAATAGTTAACGAGATTTGCACATGATAGAGTAAGCATAAGGAATCACCATTTTCACAATCTCATATAACATGGTGGCATGGCAATCAACTAGGACAATCAGAGAATAGAATCTTACGTCTCATCACATTAGAACAATTAATTCATATATGCTCAAGCAAGAAACTCATACCAAATGATCGGACACTAACAAGGTGACTCTACAAAGATTAAAGTTAGCCATACATACCTCAAAGAGCTTTTCCTTAAGTTTATACAATACACCAACACCTCTAGCCATAACAATCTATNTAACTCTCTTAGGAATTTCATCAAACACCTAACATGTGAAGTAGACTACAAGGTTTAGAAATGGTAATTCCTTCTTCCCTCAACCAATTTTAACATGAACTACCCAAATTAGTTCTTTAACATCACATACTACAACTTAGTCCCACATGCATGGCCTATTTCTAACCCCCACCACATATTTGAACCCTTAACCTCTTGCATGAAATTTTTGGAAGTAGGACTTACCCGGATGGAGGACAATCTATGGTTATCTTTCTTGATTCTTGAGGACTTGAGAAAGATTTGAATGATTATGAAGTTAGGCCCCTTCTTTCTCTCTCTATATGCTCTCATCTCTCTCTAAAATCAGTAGAAAATGACCCTAAATGAAGCCCCTAAATCTATTTATGAAAATGGGGCCGGGTTATAAAAATAGGAAAAATAAGCCTCCGGGACGGGGTATGCGATCGCAGAATGGGCCGCAAAACAAGAATGCCGGCCGCATAATACATCGCGAAATAGTTGCCCAAAAATGCGCAACACTGGCCCAATTTGCGACAGATCTGCGATCGCAAAGTCAAAAATGCGACAGAAATGCGATAGCAGATTTGACACATGATCGCATTTTCCAGCCTTTGGTAATTTGATCATAACTTTGCGTAGGAATGTCCAAATGACGAACGGTTTGAAGCGTTGGAAACTAGAGTCAAAGAAATTTCATTTGATAGTCTGTTCATCACCTAATACCGTATATATAATTAGATATGCTCGTTCGAATTGTGGACTGGTGCAAATACATTTGGAATTTTAGCTTGTTATGAAATTTTCCCATTTGGCTTAGACTTAGGCTTCCCCTTGGACCTCACATCACTTATTATATGAATCATACACTTATTCACCACATCCATTTCATTTACATCATATTTAAAGCACATAAAATATTACAATTGGTCTACCTGGCACCCCGAATCCTATATTGCTTAGCAAAATCTTTCGGGGCCTTACACTATTACGATTAATAATCTGGAATCCTTAACAAACCTGTACAACTGTTGCATGTTATTTTACACCTAGGCAAGCCTTAGGTAATCTATTACAAGAAAATAAAAACCAGATCTGTCTTTGTGATCATGTTTAACTACAAGCATGCTAAAACTAGTAGGCAAATTGATTAGGACCCTTTTTTGAGTAATAAGACAGGTCTACTTATCTGTTTATATTCTAAACTCACTTAGACACCATATCTTAGGTTTAGAATTAAAACACTGTCCTTACTTGTGTTTGAGTCGTGCTGTTATGTGCATTGACGATGAAGGTAAATTTGAGCCTTTTACATGCTCCTATGTGTTCCCATTTATTGCAGTCCTATGTGTTCTTTATTTGTCACCTTAGAATTTTACCTTTTAAACCTGAGGGTCTTCCTACTACATCCCTTTTAGGATAGTAATCCTAACCTCCTTCGGGACTAATAGGAAGGGGCGGGTAACAACACACAATAGAGTTCGTGACCAACACGCGCTTTAGTTACCTTCACGGAGTGGGAAAGGGTATAATATGGACATGATCACCGATGCGCTAATACCACGCGCTTTAGTTTCAAAAAACTATTTTCAACTCTATTCTTTTAAACTATGCCAAGCACTCTCACATATACTCTTAGAAGCCTAGGTCCTGCCCCTTTTGTGTGAGCATTTCTGAGGGACCCTTGAGCCCCCTCTGAAATTTGACACACAAGAGCTGGCCCTTCCACACTGCACTTACTCTATCTTTGGCTATGAAATCTGGGTGTGAGCACTGCCCGGGATCCTCTGAGATTCTTCTGATACACCCAGATTATGAAAGGTTATGAAACAACAGTACATGGCATTGAGGACCTTGGATACTTGGGCTTACTATGGAAGGCTCCCTATAGTTAACTTCTTCTTTTCCCATTTTAATTATGTAATTCATATTCAAAGGCTTGTAATAATTTGTAAATACTATTCTGGGGCTAGATAGTGAAATTGGGTGGGGTATGCATGCTATAGTATAAGTCTGGGTAGATATCATGTTTCTCTAGGTTTATTTTTCCTATGCGCGCACTAGCTACCATGTCTAGGGATCAAGCATGCCATGCATTTATCACTTATGTTGATACATATGCTTTTCTTTCAGCATATCATCATCACTTAGAAAATCCTGTTCATAGGATAAGTAATAACAATGAAAAATTGCTACCATGTTTTCTGAAAATGTAATCCAGATCCTGCCTTAAACGAGTGTTAACAAAATCTGCAACACTTTGGCATGTTATACATAGAGAACCTGTTCTAGGAAAACAACTAATAAACAGGTCACTCTCATACTTGCTGCACATTTTGAAAGCATGTAACTGCATACATTTAAAAGATCCTGCATAGGATTTTGCATACAAACCATTCTGTATCTCTGTCTACGCGTATTAAATATCATGTTCCTAGGATCATACTTAGTTTAAACACACAGTACCATGTTCTAAATAAACTGTCAACCAGTCTTTCGCGCACATTTAGAATCACATGTTATTAGGATTAATAATCTGGAATCCTTAACAAACCTGTACAAATGTTGCATGTTATTTTAACCCTAGGCAAGCCTTAGGTAATCAATTACAAGAAAATAAAAACCAGATCTGTCTTTGTGATCATGTTTAACTACCATCATGCTAAAACCAGTAGGCAAATTGATTACGACCCTTTTCTGAGTAATAAGACAGGTCTACATATCTGTTTATATTCTAAACTCACTTAGACACCATATCTTAGGTTCTGAATTAAAACACTGTCCTTACTTGTGTTTGAGTCGTGCTGTTATGTGCATTAACTGCGCAGGTAAATTTGAGCCTCTTACATGCTCCTATGTGTTCCCATTTACTGTAGTCCTATTTGTTCTTTATTTGTCGCCTTAGAATTTTAACTTTTAAACCTGAGGGTATGCCTAATACTTCCCTTTTAGGATAGTAGTCATAACCTCCTCCGGGACTAATAGGAAGGGGCGGGTAACAGCACGCAATAGAGTTCGTGACCAACACGCGCCTTAGTTACCTTCACGGGGTGGGAAAGGGTAGAATATGGACATGATGACCGATGCGTTAATACCACGTGTAGCCCCTCTTTTAGGAGTGTCATACCGGGTATTGCATTGATGTGATCCATATTATCACAAACCTAGGATATGCTTTACCTGAAATGTTTAGATTAAAACTCTTTTTTTAATCGTTTTCAAACACCTTGTATGCTTAAGGACTTAAACCCCCTCTTATTTGAGACTTTATTTGTTTGCTTGCTAAACTGTACAAATTCACAAAAGCTATTTGGCCGGGAACCTGTGGATCCTGAGGGGTGCCTAACACCTTCCCCTTAGGATAATCTCAAGCCCTTACCCTATCTCTGATTAACAACGTAGTTGTAATTGAACCTCCCTTTAGGTGCCCTAACGCACCTTTAAAATCGTTAGGTGGCGACTCTAAAAAATGCAAACCCCTTCCCAAAAGGAAAGAGTTGTCTCAACCCAAGATGTCCCGAACCCGATCTCCGCGAGGAAAAGGGGGGCACGACACCCTCGTGCCCGAAGTAGAGAAAGAATTCTTGTTAAATACGGGCACATCATCGGGGGTATGGACCCTCTTCACTGACAGTGCCTCGAATATGAAGGGGTCCGGGCTCGGCATAGTTCTAAAACCGCCTACGGGTGGAATAATTAGACAATCTATAAAAACTTTGAAGTTGACTTACAATGAGGCCGAGTATGAGGCCATGATTGCAGGTCTTGAACTGGCCAAAGACCTAGGAGTAGAGGTCATCGAAGCAAAATGTGACTCTCTTCTTGTTGTAAACCAAGTAAATGGGAGCTTCGAGGTTCGAGAAGATAGGATGCAAAGATACTTAGACAAGCTTCAAGTGACATTGCTTTTCTTCAAAAAGTGGACCCTGGTTCACATACCTCGAGAACAGAACAACGAGGCCGGTACACTCGCAAACTTGGGTTCATCCGTCAAAGAAGATGACATAGTCCCGGGGACTGTCGTACAACTATCCAAAACGGTGATCAAAGAAGGCCATGACAAAATCAACTCAACGAGTCTAACATGAGATTGGAGGAACAAGTTCATTGACTACTTGAAACGTGGGAAGATCCCCATGGACCCGAAGGAATCAAGGGCCCTTCGAGACAATGCAACCCGATTTTCACTCGACGAGAATGGAACACTGTATAGAAGGACCTTCGACGGGCCACTAGCAGTATGCTTGGGACCGGGGGACACCGACTATGTGATACGAGAAATCCACGAAGGCACTTGTGGAAACCACTCTGGCGCCGGTTCTTTAGTTCGAAAAGTGATAAGAGCAGGTTACTATTGGGATAACATGGAAAATGACACCAAGGAATTCGTTCGAAGATGTGACAAATGCCAAAGATTCACACCGATGATTCATCAACCCGGTGAACAACTACACTCATTCCTATCCCCGTGGACATTCATTAAATGGGGGATGGACATTGTCGTCCCCCTACCAATGGCGCCAGGTAAAGCTAGATTTATCTTGTTTATGACTGACTACTTCTCGAAATGGGTGGAAGGGCAGGCCTTTGAGAAGATAAGAGAAAAAGAAGTCATTGACTTCATATGGGACCACATAATATGCAAATTTGGGATCCCTTCCGAGATTACATGTGATAATGGGAAGCAGTTCATCGGCAGCAAGGTGACGAAATTCCTCGAGGATCCTAAAATCAAAATGATCCTATCGACCCCTTACCACAAACAAAACTATCATTCAAAACTTAAAGAAGAGGTTAGAGAATGCAAAGGGGAAGTGGAGAGAAGTGCTTCCCGAAGTACTATGGGCATATCGAACAACTTCGAAGTCAAGCATAGGTGAGACCCCGTTCTCTTTGGTATATGGGTCTGAGGCATTGATACCAGTCGAGGTCGAGGAACCGAGCATCAGATTTCAGCATGCCACCGAGGACTCAAACAACGAGTCCGTGAACACTGCCCTCGAGCTACTAGATAAAAAGCACGAGGCCGCACTAGTTCGAATGGCCGCTCAAAAACAAAGGATCGAAAGGTACTACAACAGAAGAACGAACCTCCTCTACTTCAGAGCCGGGGACTTAGTTCTAAGGAAAGTCACCTTCAACACTCGAAACCCAAATAGAGGGAAGCTAGGCCATAGTTGGGAAGGACCGTACCGCATCCTCGGAGTAGTAGGCAAAGGGTCCTATAAACTTAGCACCATAGAAGGCGAGCAACTACCAAGCAATTGGAACATATCGATGCTCAAACGTTATTATTGATAAGGTATAAACTTCTACCTTTTCATTTATATTTCTTACTAACTTGTTGCAGGTGTTCGATTGAGAGGAATCTAAGCACCGTTCAACTCGAAGACCTTGGGTTCTAAAGCATGTGTTGCACTATTTTTCCCTTAGATCGGGTTTATCCCAAATGGGTTTTACCGACAACCTTTTTAACGAGGCAACATCTATATGCTACCTAGGGAAAACTCAACAAGTATTCAAGGCTTCTTTTTCAATCAACCTCAAATATTGGGGGGCATCACCCTTGGAGGTTACATTTTAAAAGAAAACAAGTTATGCCGAAGTAGGCCTCGATAGGAGAATGTTGTAATGGACCAAACGATCAAATGAACCGTGTCCACGTAGAATAGTCGAGCCCCCGAGGGCAAAAATATGTACGCATGTATCAATTATTCGAAGAAGCATTCTTATTTATCAAAGCACTTTATGTCTCAAAGAAGTTTGCTATTTTCACATGAAACAACCAAGGGCCAAATACTTCCGAACACTCGAGGACTGCCATCGACAGTCAACTTATCGAGTCATCAAAGACATCGAACTCATAAGACCTCAATGAGGCAACATCAAAATTATAAGACCTCAACGAGGCATACTCAAACTTATAAGACCTTAAAAAGGCATACCCCTGATATTAAGGCCAAGGCTATATATTCGAACTTGTAATACCCTTAAAAAGGCATACCCTCGATATTAAGGCTGAGGTCATCCCACCCGGGGACTAAAGGCTACGACCAAATATAAGGACTACGGTCATATAAAAAGTCTACGGACAAAATAATGCGGCTCAGAGACGTCCGACTTCCTCCATAAAACTAAAGGCCTTCAAATACTTTGAAAAAACCAGTTAATCAGGCTACCCTCAGCATAAGCAAAAGAGATTCGATAATATCAGCTCCGGATAATGTAAAGGCTTAGAAAAAATCAGCCTTCGAGACAACCCCATGAGGTACTCAATTATCGTCACACATCGACTTGTAATCAAGGTTCCTATCAATCAACCCGTCGAAAAGTTAGACGAACACAAAAACATGCCAAGGCATAACAAAATTTTTAAAAGTTTTTAGCCAGAATGGGGGAAAATTGTAGCCATTTTAGAGGTCGGATTGACCCAATTTAAAAAGAGCCTCACAACCGATATGTAAGAGCCTAAGGGCCAATCTAAAGAGCCTAAGGGCTGAATTGAAAAGAGCCCAAGGGCCGATGTTTTAAAGCCTAAGGGCCAATTTAAAGAGCCTAAGGGCGAATGTTTTAAAACCTAAGGGTCGATACCTAATGAACTTAAAAGCCAAAACACACTGTGCTCGAGACCTCGCCTAAGTTTGGGCTCGAAAGTCCCGAGCTAAAGCTTAGCTCGAAGATCAAATCCTAAGTGGTCACGTATTATTGGTCATCGATCAAAGTACAAAAACCTAAGGGTTTTATATTCTAAGTCCAACACATCGGACTGATCGTCAACAAGCATCAAATTTCATTTCAAGAGTAAATGAAAGACATGAATTGACGAAGAACAAAGATAAAGAAAAAGATCCTTTCATTTAATGGAGTTCACAAAAATATATTTATAAAGCTCCCATATGGAGCCCTTACAATAAAATTTTTAAAAAAATAAAAATAAAAGCCTAATCAATCGTCGGGGTCACTCGATCGGATGAAGTTCCCTCAGGAGCTGCGCCCTCGATGGCTTGGCCCTTGGCCCCCTGATCATCGACAGCCTATTCCCCCTCGGGGACTTTGTCTTCATCTTTGCCGCTCTCCGAGCCACTACCTGAATCCTCATCAGAAGTGAGAAAGTTGCCGATTCTTTTTCTAAGGCCTTCACTTTCTCGATCTCGGCAGAAAGATAGAAACCCTTTGCAGAAAGATAGAAACCCTTTGCCTTCGAGATTCCAATCGATCATGTCCAAGGGCATGAGTTAGCTTAATCCCGGGCTCAGCAAATACCTTCTTAGCCCGAGCATTTGTAGTTGCAGCGTCATTCCGATACGAAGATATGAGTTCGTCGATCTCGGACTTCATTTTGGATAACTCAGCAGCTGACTCAGCATGAAGATCCTTGTATTTACGGATTTCTCCCTTTGCACCCTGAAGTTGATACTCAGCCGGGTTAGTTTCTCTCAAAGAGTATCTTTCTCGGAGGGTACCTCGTTCATGCGATGCTTCAGCCTGAGTATCTCAGTATCTTTGACCTTAAGCTCCTTTTGGAGTTACCCTACTAGGCTATCCTTCTTCTTGAGCTGCAAGAATCGAGTTAAGGCATTAAACGCTAAATTGAATAAGCATAAACGTAAGCCCACGAAGGCTGTATTACCTGCTCATCGATATCGGCCCGCTCTCAAGACATCTTCTCCAAACGTGCTCGAAGGTCATTCAGTTCCCCCTCCTTTTTGATGTAAAGAGCCTTGAGCTCATCTGACTCCGATGTGAGCTTCCTAAACTCATCTTCACAGTGGGCCAGCTCAGCTTGTGACTTGGAAAAAGCCTGGTTGTAGAGCATTACGCCCTAAACACATAAAGGAAAGAATTCAGAAAAGCAAGAATCAAAAACTCAAAATACAGCTGTTAAGTCAAAAGTTCACCTGTTTTCGAAGCTTCTAGGCTTCTTCGAAAATTAACGAGGTGTAAAGATCGGGGCCTTCTTCAACCTCGACAAAGTATCCTTCAAACATATCATTCTCTCCAGGGGATTCCCCCACGTCGGGAGTCTCCATATCTTGGGCATCCCGTATTTTCCCTGGAGAAAATGACGGGCCCGATGGAGAATCATCTATATTGATGACCCCGAGTGGCTCAATCGAGGACTTCTCTTGCCTTCGGAGAGCTTCATAGTTGGATTCCCCGAGTTCATCAACCAAATTCCCTTCAGCACGAGACGTATTTTTGTCGTTGGTTGGTTCGGGGACTTCGTTTAAACCCCCCTCTCCGAGAATCTCTTCAGCTCGAGGTGGGATCGCATCGGCAACATCTAGTTCAGTAGTCTTCGACTCGATAGCCTTTGGCTCAATAGCCTTCGAAGCGTCAATACTTCCTCTTACCCTAAGTACTAACGGACAGTCATCATTATCTTCGTCCTCAGCACGAAGACTCTCAACCGCTCCCGGAGTTAAGGCCACCGAATCAGCCTTAGGCTTTTGAACTTTTGCTTTTTTCGGCTTTAGGGACTCAGCTGGTGACTTTTTCTTTCTCTTCTTATCCTTAGCAGGTCTTGGGGTATCTTCTTCGTCAGGTGAGGGCTGCCTCATCGAAATGGCCTCTCCAAGGTCTACATAAGAACAAAGGTTAAGTATACTATCAAGAGATATTTTCTCTAAGGAATTCAAATACGACAATAATGAAAACTCACCATGGTTCTTGGCCTCCCATCGGGTTTTGGCCAAGTCGTGCCACACACGTTTAACATAGGGAGAGGTCAAATCTAGTCATCGAACCCAGCCCGAGAGGTCCTTGACCGCACTGGGGTACCACTGGACAACTTTATCATCAAAGAGCATTAGTTCAAAGGGAAGAAAAAATATTTGATTGACGAAACATGTTCACTTACGATTCATATTCTATTCCTCGGGTAATGACATCTTCTCAGCAGGAATCAGGTCCGAGGTCCTGACTTGGACGAAACGGCTTATCCACCCTCGGTCCTTGTCCTCGTCGATGCTAGCAAAAAAGGCCTTCGAAGATCAACGTTGTAGCTTAATCAAGCCACCTCGATAAAGTCGAGGCTGTATAGTCTAATCAGATGATCGAGGGTAAAAGGCACCCCATGGACCATGTTTGAAAAATACCTAATCAGGTATACGATTCGCTAGAATTAAGGGTAGATTTGGCCAAGTGTCACCCAATATTGTCTACAAAAATCAAGGATCACTGGATCTATCGGTGGCAAAGAAGGTTCTACGGGACCTAAGGTAAATGGGTATGTTTATACACTAAGGAAACCAACTTTGTGAGTGGTTATGTCCTCTTCAGGTGAAGGGATCTCCACTTGCACCGCTCACCCAACGAAAATCAACCTTCACTTTTTCGGTCTCGGCTATCAGGCTGATGTATCGAGACATGGGTTCACATCGTCTCGCAATCGAAGAAGGTTTTTCGACCTTGAAATCAGAGGATGTTTCACAAGGTCCGGGGATACACTCCTCAACACGAGGATGTACTACCTCTTTGCTCTTAGATGAGCGTGATGATGAAGGGGCCTTCTCCTTTTGAGGAACAGTCTTAGAAGTCTTTGCCATTTTCGCTATAAAATTTCAGAAGAAGATGAAGGAATTTGTTGAGAGATGAACACAAGAAAGAAGTAAGCGTATAAAAGAGTTGATAAAGGTCTGAAGACTTTGAGAAAGGTAAAAGTTTGAGTGAAGTATTGGGGTATTTATAGGGTCAGTTATGCGTGTTCGAGAAGACAAAAGGACGACCATCGCCATTATCGATTTATGGCTTTTCGAGAATCGTGCAAGCATGACCTTTGCACGTCCTTTCCATCACATCAATCACTGACCTCACGTGAATGACGTCATGATGGGGACATCAAAGAGCCAAAGAATTCAAATCGTTTCTTATCACATAATTCTAAGAAACGCGAGGACTATCTGTATACGGTCGTGTGATGACCCAATGGATCATTTTATAAATTTGGACTCCGTTCTAGGATTAATAGCCATAAAAAGGTTAATTTTAAATACCTCGATTTGCATGCGCAGTCCGGGCGTGAAACTGGAAAGCTTTTATGTGAAAATATGAGAGATAGTAAATTCTAGACTTAAGAATTTGATTAAACGAACCCGGATCTGTGTTCCGATGATCCCGGGAAGTCCGCAGTAAAATATGGGACTCGAGCGTATGCCCAGAAATGAATTCTGAGGTCCCAAGCCTTAGAAATCAATTTTTGAAAGAAATTATTTTGCTGTAATATTTATGAAATAAAAAAAAGAATTAATGTTTGAAATCATTGGTATCGGGCCCATATTTTGGTTCCGGAGCCCGATACAGAATTGTTATGATATTTAGGCCTTCCTGTGAAATTCTGTGAATAACAGAGTTCGTTTGACGTGATTTGGATATCCGGTTGAAAAGTTATGAACTATAAGTGTTCTTGAGGAAAATAATGAGTTATGAGGTTTAATTCATAGTTTTACATGTTATTTTCATGATTTGATCGCACGAGCAAGTCCGTATGATGCTTTTAGACTTGCGTGCATGTTTGGTTTAAAGCCTCGAGGTCTCGCGTGAGTTTCAAATAGGTTAGGGTTGTGTTGCGCTCATTCTTTCTTATGCTTCGACGTCGTTTCTTCAAGCATAAATGATATCATATTGAATAAATGAGCTTCGATTTTTGTTTTAAATAAAGTATTAGATCCGTATCGTAATTACGGGCCCGTAGCAAAAAGAATCATCGAATTTGGACATTGTATGAGTATTTTATGGTTATTTTACTAATGTTGCCAGATTTTTTAGGTTAATTACGAAATTGCCCATGACGGCGTATTAAAAATCTGCACTATTTGCATATATTAAAACCTACATATCTTCTTCATTATAAGGTCAAATTGAGTGATTCAAAAGCCTAACGTGACTATAATTTCACAAGAAATCCATTGGACACATAAAAATCGAGTTTCGGGATCGTTTGACATGAGAATCGAGGCATAATAGCTGACACAAAAGTATATCAAAAACGGGTAGACCTTCTTCTTCAAATTTTCGAACCCCACAACCCTAGGAACGAATTGCTTCACCCAATATCATCCCCAAGTCATAGGTAATCAATTCTAAACTTTACATTTTAAATTACTCATTATTGTTCATCACTTTTAAATAGAAAACTAAGAATTTTAATGGTAAAAATTGAGGGTTTGTGTAGAATTAGGGAATTTTATAAAAATCGAATCTTTACCTCGAATTGAGGTCGGATTTCGAAACTAATTGTATATTTGGGTTCGTGGGTGAATGGGTAAACGTAATTTGGTCCGAACCCCGAGTTTAGACCAAGCGAGCCCGGGGTCGGGTTTTCACTTTTTTTTTGTTTTAGAAAACTTAGGAAAAATTATATTTTTCAATAAAGTTAGTTCCTTTATTATTAATTAATAATATTGAGTTAATTATGATTAGATTCGAGCAAGTTAGAGCAAGATTCTAAAGGAAAAGCTATAATTGAGCCGTGAGTGGCCTGCGAATTTGAGGTAAGTGTTTGGTCTAACTTTGACTTGAGGGAATAGGAATCTCCACTTGTTTTCTATGTGAAATGCATGAGCGTTGTGTATAGGTGAGGTGACGAGTATCTATGCATCACCCAATTTGCTTGTTAAGCATGATCCATTTCCCGTTCCCAACTTAATTGATTCTTGTCTTAATTGTTCTATGTCCATTATTGTTTCTATGACTACTTGGTCTTGTTATTTTATTGTTAAATATTGTTGTGATTATTTTGGAAAGAGTATTGGTTGTTTTAGCTGGATTCCTTGTAGTACAAAACGGTTGAGCGACTTGGCATTGTTTTTACGAATTATATATATACGTTCCTGTTGGTTCCATTTTTGATAATATTTAGGGAGTGATGAGGGATGCTGTTTAACTGTCTTATGATTTTTGAGGTTTACGTGGATGTTTGATTTCAATTAATTGTTGCCAATGGTTGTGGCAAGTGTATTAAAAGTGTTGGTTGTTCTTTTGATTTTATCATGGTACATAGAGACTGAGCTGTGTTGACAGCGTTACGGTATTTACATATATTCTGGTTGGTTTTATTGTGAAATGATATTGGTTGAAGCTTACGAGCTACACTGTTTTCTGTTTGAAATTTGTTGAGCTAAAAGTGTTGTGAAAGGCTTGGCCTGAACAGTGAAAGTTTTTGATGAATAAACAAAATTCGTGTGATAAGGGGGCTGTGACAAGAGTGGATAATTGATTGTGATATTGTGAATAGGTGGGATCGGGTTGCACGCCGCAACAAGACAATGATAAGAGAGAATAAGCATGATTTACTGTTTATAAAATAAAGGCTGGAACACTCATTGTTTTATTATCATTATTTAATATTCTGCTTTTACTGTTATTTAAAGTGAAACTTGTTCTGTTTTATAATTTTCGAGACATAAATATTGTGAAAGGCTTTGACTTAAAAGGCGGTGATAAGGGGGTTGTGATAAGGGTGGATAATTGGTTGTGATACGGGTGAATAATTTGATCGTGATACGGGTGAATAAATTGATATGATATGTCTGGTGGGATCGGGTTGCACGCCGCAACAAGGAGAAATAAGGGAGGACAATTATATTTTTAATGATTTTTAAAGAAAACAAAGATTTTAAAACTACCATTTTATATTACTATTTTTCGTATTTTGGCACTACTTTTATTTAAAGTTAAATTTTGGAAACTTGGAAATTATTTGAGAGTTTGTTATAGCTGAGGGCTGGAAAAGGCGGCTGAGTTATTTCATTGTGGTTGTAATAATTAATTATTTGTTTGAATTTCCTTCTTGCTTTATAATTATTGTCTCAGTTATATTTTTCTTGTTCGTGTAGATTTGTTTTATTGCATTATTGCATATATTATTGTCACATGTTATATGTTGTTAATTCCCCGCTATAGCCTCGTCACTACTTCGTCTAGGTTATGCTCGGCACTTAGTACATGGGGTTTCTATCCACTCTTTCGGATACACGAGGTATATCTGCCGGCGTTCGCAGATCCTGAGAGTCTTCTCTATACTATTTAAACTACTGTTTTATTTAATTCAGAACAGTTTACACATTATTCATTTAGCCCATTATTTGTAATATTCTTTAGTAGTTTGTGAATTGTGACACGAGACCCTGGGGTACTTTTAAGTTATTTATATAATTAGTTCGTGGATCATTTTATTTATTTGCTTATTCGTCTATATTTGGAATTATTCATTCAAAGGCAGTAGCTTAAATTTTACTTCATAATTTCTTATTATGTTTAAATAGAAATTCAAAAGAAATAGTTAATCAAACTCTAACATTGGCTTGCCTAGCAAGTGTGATGTTAGGCGCCATCACGATCCCTAAGGTCGGGGGAATTTGGGTCGTGACAGGTCGATATCAGAGAACTAGGTTGCTTAGGTCTCACAATTCACGAACAAACTTGGTAGAGTCTGAAGGATCGGTACGGAGACGTCTGGACTTATCTCTCAGAGGCTATGAAGTTAGTAACAATTTCACTCCTATTCTACTCTATCATGCGAATTTATTCTACCATTGATGATTGAACTTGTCTATTTTTGTCCTCTCATAAATCTCGACAACACGCAAAGCGTCTACAACCGGACAAGAGGTGAAGCCCCAATGACATCTATGATTAGGGGAAGAGACAGAAGCGGAGCTCAGTCTAAAGCTCGAACATCAGCACCTATTGTACAGTCTCAAATGGATCTAGACGCGGAGGTTCTAGCTCAGTCGTTACATGTTGGACTAGCCCATATCACAGAAGGATTTATAGCTACTCCAGTGTTGCATAACAATGGAATAGTTGAAAGCAACGGGGTCGATTTGTATGAGCCGTGAAGTTCGACATTTTAGATTAGCAGGCATTGTGACCTATGACTTCGTGCCAAGTGGAAGAGTCCACCATCAAGGAATAGATTGCGGGGTCATGTGTTATATCGGTTTTGGCTTGGAATGTATAAGGACGGAGATGTTGCAAGAGATAAAGCTAGGAATTGCGGTATGTCAGTCTCTTTAATAACCATATACCTCAGTACCAAAGGAGTTATTCGAACAAATTTAAATCTACAGAAGGTCTACTCAGCGTGGAAGTCACGGTTGCCGATTTTGGGGTGCTCTAGAGGGAGTACAGTGGTTGACGAGCTTCTAGACTATATGGTTCGTGCCAAGATTTATCTGTGTAGAGCTTTACTTTTGTGATCATTGTGTGTCAATAGAGATGAGAGTTACCCCAAAAGAATAATGAAAAGTATATGAATAGAAGGGGTAGCTCAGCAGTGTTGAGTTAGCATAGTAAAAGATAATAAAGCGAAGCAAAGCGCATGGAAAAAACTCAGCCAACTGACTGCCCCCTTCCACTCGGCCTTTCTTCGCTGTGTGAATAAGGTCTTAGTTTGTATGGGCATTCTTGGCAGGTCGCAATAAGTCTCTAGTCGAAGGTTTAGACCAATCGTAATTCATCACCATCTTGCCCGCTTCTAATTCTATGCTACAGTAAGAAAAAAAGTACGTTGAGTTTACGAAGTCACTTAGCCGTATACTATACAAAGGGAAAGGCGTTGGTACGGAGTCACGTCAGCTGTGGATATAGACTAGGATATAAGGAACAGACTGACAGAGGGTGAAAGCCTAGAAGATGCGTGCCTCAAAACCAGTCATCCGAGTGGGCCCTGCTCTGTTTTTCGCCGTATTAGCTTGATTTCATAAGTGAGCATGAAGTTGGAATTGAATAGATAGTGAAATAGTCAGAGTGGGAACTCAAAAGTAAGAACTCTTAACCAACATTCCTTAACTCTAAAGGGCGTGAATGTGTAGATCAAGGAAGAAGGGTGGGATAGCGCCCGATTGATTGAGCGTCTTACAGCCTGTCATGCAAGCTAGCAAAGCATAATAGGCTAGACAAAGATCCAGCCGAGAGAGGAATCTTCTTCCGACCTCTGAGGTGGTCCGTCAAGTCCTCTAGCCTAGGGTATTCAAAATAAAGCATTTAGGCCGTAACATTTAGCAACAAATAAAAAAATTTAACCCAACAAGTGCTCTCCGAACCCGTCGTCAGCAAGCGGTGGCCGACAAGACCCCTTTCCCTAAATATCTTGGGAAGCGAAGATGACATGTTTGAAACTCATTTGGTAATCCTCTCCTGAAGGTAGGCAACGTGCGCGTGCCTATTTTTCTTTAGGGGGTATCATAGCGGAGACAGATTCAAATTAAGTTAGCCCAGGGGTAATCCAGCTACAAATGAAAGAGTAAAGCGCATTATCTTCATTTCACTTCCAATTAGATGTGTCTTCCATTCCGTCGCAGAAGAAAAAGGATATCGAATGATCGTGTGGAGCTTTCGATCAAAATCTTCTTGCCTCACCCGTTTGGGCTCTCGCTCGAATCGGAACCTTTATGCGTTGGTAGGCTTTCGACTCAATCTAATAGCCTACCTATCGGGCGCCAATAATGATCTAAAGAATAGCCTGCGGGAGATAGCTATGAATTTTTCTTAATTGACTTTTCCTTTCAAACTTTAGTGTGAAAGTGAACGCTGTGGGATCTAAATGTAAATGGGTATACACTGTCGGAGCCTTGGCCCCCGGCTCACAATATAGCCTTGGAGTCGTTGATGATAAATAGGATATTGGCAATGGAAAATACCAATAGCATTTTTTTGATGGACCTATCCCCATTCGCCTATCGCTTTCTTGAGTTGATGTTTAACTTGCACCTAGAGGATTCAATCCTCCTTGAGGTTTTCAGAACCAGCTTTCCCAATCAATCAATTTAAATTAATGTGTAGGAACCTGCCCTCATCGAACTGAATGTCTACCCTTTTGAAGACAGACTAATGTTTAAGACCTCCTGCTTTCATGGAGATCCTTTCTTCTCTGACCGCCGGAGATTAACCATATATAGATGAATAACCATGAAGTTCGACAATCTTTTGAATAGGAAAGAGGGGGAAAACTGACTTCTAGTAAGGGTTGGCACCCTAGCCTAAACCCAACAGCAGCTTAGCTTAGTAGCAACACTCTTCTACTGGCGTGGCACTGCTGGATGCTTCTGATCAATAGAACACGAAGAGGAGGAAAAAAGCACCTAAATTGTAATACTTAAGAGGAAGGACGACTAAGCAACTATGATACTTTTGGCACCCCAAACTAAAAACTACAACTGGAAATCCAACTTTAGGTGGTCATTATGATCTATTCCGGCTATTCCTTTTGGGCGGGTGATTTATTCATGAGCTAGAGAGATAAGAGTCTTGGGGTCAAATAAAGACAAAAAAGGATATGCCAGTGACCTAGCACGACAAAGCACTCTCCGAGGGCATGGGCGGGTTTGTCAATGCTTTAACTGATTTATCTAAGTGAGCTACGAGGTTAGTCTTCTAGGATCAACTTGCTTCAAAGTGCCCATTAATGATTTGTAAAGATAAGGCACTAAAAGCATACCTTATCTCAGGGGCATGAGTACACTGCTTTCACATGATTCTCATTATAAATCTTTTTATAAGCAAGGAGCTATCTATAGGAAGATACTTCTTTTCCAGGTCAGTCTGGTCGGAAAGAAGCTATTTGAATTTGTTATTGGAAAATGAGGAGGAAGACATCTGTCATGGAGAGGCAATCCTGAAATCCGTAACTTCTGGAATTGAAAAAGGAAGCTTTTCCAAGCCCGAACAAGAGGCTCGTGCACAGATTTACGTTCAATAATACCAGGGGCTTTCACTTCGACACGTCTAACTCTGAGAAAAAAATTCATATGCTTAGATAATCTAGTCCTGGCCAAGCAGGAAATAAGTGCTTTGTCGGTTGAAGGTGCTCTCTTGTTGGCTGCCGGTGTTTGTGACAAGCCTACGAAGAGGGTGACCAGACAATGCAACATCAATTACTTGACTCAGTTCTCATAAATGCTTTTGAAAGAGTTTGTTTCTCGAACTTTCCATTTTGCGTGGCACATAAGGTATGGACGGTTGCGTCAGGTCATATGACAATGTCAGAATATGCCATCAGGTTCGATAAGTTAGCCCATCATACTCCTACATTGGTTCATATAGCCAGGGGGTGAGTCCCCAGACTCATTAAAGGACTCAAATATGATTGTAAAATTTTGGACGACTTAGGGCAGGTTGATACTCCATTTCAGCTAGTGATAGAAATTTTCCTAGACTTGGGAGAGTCATATTTCATCAGAACACTCAGGCTACGTGCCCCATTGCAGTTACACCTCAACTTACATGTCGAAGGTGGAGGTCATACTCCTATAGGTGGAGACCCATCCTATTGGTATATTTTCTACGGTAGGGCTGAGGTCGTTACATTAATTGGTGTCTTTACAAGAACAATCTCTAATTATTATAAAGTGATGATTTCCTGAACTTAATACGGTTATGCGTAACTAATAAAATTCTTCTAATATGCTCTACTCTTGGGTGAGCTTCGTAACTCAAAAATCTACTTGTGTGAACACTAGTATTGAGAAATTCTATGGAGATAGCTATGTCTATCATTACGTGTTGTAATTTTGTTTAACGGAAAATATTTGAAAGAAGAAAATGGAATGTTTCGATTGGCGGTGTGCATATTACTTGTGATTTAAAACTGAGGGCGAGATCCTCACATTTTGATATGATTTGAGATGTTTAAATCAGGCTACGAGCTGCGGTGGAAGTTATGTAAGGACAAGGTCCTTGTGTTTAAATTCTCCCGTGTGAATTAAAATTTTGTTATAGTACTGGTCATGCCTGTTAGGCTTATTCAACAATTCATGTATAAAATAATGATGATGATCATAAGAATAAATGAATAAATAATAATAATAAAATTAATACTAATAATAATTAAATAAAGAAATAAACTAATTGATTAACTGTGTATGATTTGCCAAATCCGTGTCAGAATTATTGAGCTTTGACCTGCGAGGTATGTGCCCGCCCAAGTGGCGTTAAATGAGACACGTTAAGTCGGGTATATAATTATGAGGTCATCATGAATCGCACTTCGTCATTATTATTGTGAAGGTTTGAAAGGGGATTATTGTTAACGTGAAGCCGTTGATAATTTAGTAATTGGCTATGAACAACTATTAAGAAAATAAAGGCAGTGAGTATGGGCACCCTTGCGTATATTCCAGTTGGTGAGAGCCCATTAACTTCAATTATTCAAAAGATGGCTAATCAGTTCGTGAGGTTGAATATTTCCCCCAATAGTGTTCTAGCTTGCAGTAGCTCGGTCTTCCCTAATTGAGAGTATTCGGGAGCGACAGGATGATGACCCACATTTGGCGGTCCTTAGGGACACAGATCGACACGGTGATGGCCAGCAAGTTACATTTGGAGATGATGGTGTTTTGAGGATGCAAGGGTCGATTATGTGTGCCTAATGTTGATGGCCTTTGTGAGTTGATCCTTGAGGAGGCTCACAGTTCTAAGTATTCCATTCACCTAGGGGTAGCTAAAATGTACCAAGATTTGAGGCAACATTATTGGTGGAGAAGGATGAAAAAGGACATTATGGCGTATGTGGCTCGTTGCTTAAATTGTTAGCAGGTAAAGTATGAACATCAGAGACCTGGTGGTTTGCTACAGCAGATAGAGATTCCTGAGTGGAAGTGGGAGCGTATCACTATGGACTTCGTTGTTGGGCTCCCACAGACTCAGAGGAAATTTGACGTAGTTTGGGTTATTGTGGATAGGCTGACCAAATCAGCACATTTCATTCCCGTGGAAAGTACTTATACTTTGGAGAGGTTGGCTGAGTTATATATATCCGAGAGATTGTTCTCCTTCACGGTGTGCCCGTGTCTATCATTTCAGATCGAGGTACGTAGTTTTACTTCGCACTTTTGGAGTTCAGCGTGAGTTGGGTACCCGAGTGGAGTTGAGCACAACAATTCATCCTCAGATTGACGGGTAGTCCAAGCGTACTATTCGGATTTTGGAGGATATGCTCTACGCTTGTGTTATTGACTTTGTAGGTTCGTAGGATCAATTCTTGTCGTTAGCGGAGTTTGCTTATAATAAAAGTTATCAGTTGAGCATTTAGATGGCTCCTTATGAGGCGTTATGTGGTAGACGGTGCAGATCGCCAGTTGGATGGTTTGAGCCGGGAGAGGCTCGGTTACTGGGTACATATTTAGTTCAGGAGGCCTTAGATAAGATCAAGATCATTCAGGAGATACTTCGTGCAACTCAGTCTAGGCAAAAGATTCATGCCGATCGTAAGGATCGTGATGTGGAAATCATGGTTGGAGAGAGAGTATTGCTTCGGGTATCACCCATGAAGGGTGTTATGAGGTTTGGGAAGAAAGGCAAGTTGATCCCTAGGTATATCAGGCCGTTTGAGATTCTTGATAGAGTGGGGGAGGTAGCGCATAGACTTGCGTTGCCTCCAGGGTTATCCTTAGTTCATCCGGTATTCCATGTGTCTATGCTCCGAAACTATCATGGTGACCCGTCCCACGTGTTAGATTAGCTATGTCCAACTGGACAATGACTTGACTTATGAGGAGGAGCCGGTAGCTATTTTAGAACGAAAGGTTCATCAATTGAGGTCTAAGAGTTATCCTTCAGTTCGAGTGCAGTAGAAAGGTCAGCCCATTGAGGCAACTACCTGGGAGTCCGAGTCAGACATGCTGAGTAAATATCCACACTTGTTCGCTAATTCAGTTAATCTTCTATGTCCATTCGAGGACGAATGTTTGTTTTAGAGGTGGAGATTGTGATGAGCCAATTGGTCATTTTATAAATTTAGACTCCGTTCTAGACTTAGTAGCCGTAAAAAGGTTAATTTAAAATACCTCGATTTGCGTGCGCAGTCCGGACATGAAACTGGAAAGCTTTTATGTGAAAATATGAGAGATAGTAAATTTTAGAATTAAAATTTTGATTAATATTGACTTTAGTCAACATTTTGAGTAAACGGACCCGAATCTATGTTTCGATTATCCCGGGAGGTCCGCAGTAAAATATGGGGCTCAGGCGTATGCCCGGAAATGAATTTCGAGGTCCCAAGCCTTAGAAATCAATTTTTCAAAGAAATTATTTTGCTGAAATATTTATGAAATAAAGAAAAGAATTAATGTATGAAATCATTGGTATCAGGACCGTATTTTGGTTCTGGAGCCCGATACAAAATGGTTATGATATTTAGTCCTTGCCTATGAAATTTGGTGAAAAACGGAGTTCGTTTGACGTAATTCGGACATCCGGTTGAAAAGTTATGAACTATAAGTGTTCTTGAGGAAAATAATGAGTTTTGAGGTTTAATTCATAGTTTTACATGTTATTTTCATGATTTGATCGCACGAGCAAGTCTGTATGATGCTTTTAGACTTGCATGCATGTTTGATTTAGCGCCCCGAGCGCTCGGGTGAGTTTTCAATAGACCTGGGTTGTGTTGCGCTCATTCTTTCTTATGCTTCGATTTCTTCAAGCATAAATGATATCATATTAAACAAATGAGCTTCTATATTTGTTTTAAATGAAGTATTAGATCCGTATCGTAATTACGGACCCGTAGAAAAAAGAATCATTGAATTTGGACATCGTATGAGGATGTTATGATCATTTTACTAAGGTTACCAGATTTTCAGGTTAATTATGAAATTGCCGCTGATGGCGTATTAAAAATCTGCACTATTTGCAAATATTAAAACCTACATATCTCCTTCATTATAAGATCAAATTGAGTGATTCAAAATCCTAACGTGACTAGATGTGAAACCCCATGTGTTATTTTTCTCTCTTCTCTTACGTAATATACGTAACGTGGCGTGGTTATATAAGGTATATATGATTGCGTATAGCACATTGGGAGAATAAGACTGAAAATGTGTAGTAATATCAAGGAAGCAAAACTAAAGCTTTAGGTCAAAGGAATCCCTTAAACAAAGGTTTGTGGTTAAAGAAATGACTCGGGTAGCACCCCGCACGTTCGGAAGGTTTAAGTTAACTTGCACCTGTGGGATAAGACTAAGAGTGTCTAATATGCTAAGAATAATGTGTTATGAGGTATTATAATATCACACAGGTCACATGTTAATTTTTGGAGTCAAGCAAGTTGCGAAATAAAGGTCGGCAAAAGTTATCGTAAATTTCTCTAATAAATTTTCTAAACTTTGGGTCAAATGTATCAGATAATTTCTCCCAATATATAAAGAGTTATGGGACCCACAACCCACCGAATCGAAGGTCTACGAGTCTAGTTCGCAACCAAAAATACCTCACATCAAACCAACATCGGAGTAAGAAGTTATGACTGTTTTACCACGGACTGTCCGGGCTGAAACCAGGTCGCGAACCGGGTCGGGTCAAACAAGTAGTATACGTCGGAAAATCCGACTTTTAAGACCCAAAAACATTTTACCTTCGTCCCAAAACAGTGAGAAAGCTGAAGAGAGGGTTCCATGGTGTTCTTGAGTGACTAAGGTGCGTTTTTAACGATTTCTATCGCTAACATTTTCCCCCGTGCCTAGAAACGCAATCTCTACGCTTTGCAATCGTTTCCCCCTTCTATTTGCTGTGTTTGGAGCTATTTTTGGAAGATAGGAATTTGTTGTTATT
>ML282213.1:28034-75318 GCA_005239495.1 Nicotiana undulata | reverse complement strand
TATATATATATAATCTTAAAACAATTATTAGAAGAAATTTATTTGTTTAATAACTTTACGTCTCGAAAAGCTAGATAAATAAACTTCAAATAAAAATATATATGAACTTTTTGTTTAAAAATATTAAGGTGTTTGATCAAGATTTGGCTTTAGGCCACGAATTCTGCTGAGCCCGCCTGGTCCCTATAAAATTAGAAGCTACATGTTCTAAGAAACCAGAGTAATGAGGGGTAAACGAAAAAGTTCTAGACCATCCGTAAAACACTTGAATAGACTTATCTTAATTTTTACAAAGGCAAAGTAGATAAACGGCCCCTTTAAGTTGTCCTCGATGATCAATCAACACATCAACTAAGGCCATTTCTAGCTAGACACTTTATTTATTTACAAAAGAAATCAACTAAACCCCCGACTATGTCACCACCCATCGCTTGAAATGCACTCTCTAGGACGCGAGTTGTACATAAAATTAGGTTTTTTCTTTTCTTTTTCTAAAATAATATGAACTCCACCCAATTTTCATACCTTCTTCCCCTCCACCATTCGATACCCTCATCTACCCAAATCACCTCTGCCTCTATTTTCTCGTACTTAATTTCCTTTTATTTCTTTCCTTTCCAGCATACATTCACTTCAATACACAATTTAACATATACTAGCTGGTTGAGCAGAATTACAAAATAAGAAATTTATGATGGAGTTTTTGTTCAAGATTCAGTTTTTTAAACATCAATTATCAATTTGTTAGTTTCGGTGTATTATCAATTTGTGGGAATTGGTTTTTAATTATAGACGCAAGGGAACATATAGAGCAGTAAAAAGGACAAAAGCAAGGGGTCCCGAAAATATGTAGATCCATCCAGACTCGTGAAAAACAGTCCACAAACATGACGAAAGCATATCTTCGGCCAGATCTGGATATATCTAAAGTCGACCGATTTTAATGGGGTCATCGGTTTTGTAGATCTCACCAGCGTTTGAAGGCCTACCGATGAGGGTTCTGCCTCTGACAGAAGAGTGACGGGGAGAGGGGGGAAGGGTAAAGGGTGGTTGTGGTTGAAAGGGAGGTCGCCACCTAGCTGTCACCTCCGGAGGAGAGAGGAGCCGGCAGCTGCTATTTTTTTCTTCTTTAAATGTATTTTTTTCGTTAATTACATGTGTCAAATTTTTAGGTCAAAACTATACGCGTCATTTTCTGATTGGTCCATTTGACATATCATTGCCAAGTACAACTCACGCATATGGTCTGCTTTACTCGGTGTTTACTTGACCTATTTAGTAGCCACTTGAAGTGTTAAAATGAAAAAAGATTTGGTTAAGATGTTCAGTTATCACCGAGGATAACTTAAATGGCCCGTTTATGTATTTTGGCGTTTACAAATTAAGCATAAAGAAAGTAAATTGATACTGTTACAGTTTCCTGGAGACGAAATAATGTTTGTTTCAGAAGGTAATTAATTAGCATATGACATTTAAACCATTTTTATTGCAGAGAAGTGTTTTAACTCCTTGCTCAGCTCAGCTTAGTAGAACAGAATTTGAACAGAGATCAGAGGTCTATTAATTTCAAAAAAGGGGACTTGTGCTTTCAGCCCGTGGAATGTCAATAGATTGTAATTTTAGTCCTTGTATTACAATACATTAAGCACAATTAATCTTTAATTTGTTAAAACCTGTACTTTGGCCCCTTGGGCTTGTAATCGTCATGAATTTAACGAATTGTTATATGTTAATTGTTTAAACTATTTAATTGTCCATGTGTTATATTAAATTTTTATTGCTTACCCCACATTTGAGGATATATAGTACTATCTAAAAACAATTTAGATATACATATTTCATATATAAAGGTACCAACAATACACATTTGTATTGATTCAAGATTAAATATGTTTAGCCAAATATTATATGACCAAAATGACAACGTACCAATAGTTGAGGGCTTAACTGTGGAATTATCTTTTTATAAACTACCACGTGTATACATACATATGTGTGTGTACATTTCTTCATTAATATTCATAGGCGATTCTACTTAAACATGTATTTAACCTTTATAATTATACGGAGTGATTTTACGATTTAAGGCAGAAAGACTCAAACAGAAATTCTGAATAATAATAAAGTACACCTTATAAGATCAGTTTATTTTCCAAAACCGAAATGATAATTTACTCAATGAGCTCTTAATATGATTGAGTTGTCAGGTCCAAGATTACTTAAGTTCTCACTGCAATTCTACAATTACTGTCGTCAAAGAGGATGTTCCATTTTGCACATTTTAAAAAAAAATTAAGATACTATGTGCGTCTTAAAATAAGCTGAGCCAAAAAAAATCTACCAATCTTAGATTAGTTCGATTTGAATTGGTTCGATTTTATCGAGTTTTTGGGCTTTTTTGTTACATAAATATTATTTCAATATTACTTTGTTAAAGTTATATAAAGTTTTGATAAGTGAATGTATGTTTAGTAAAAATTTAAAAAAATGACAAATATATGATCTATTAAAATGTTCTTATGAAAGTTTTTTTAGTAACACATGATGGTTATTTTCTTAGTCTTCTGACAATAATTTTTCGTTGGTGTACGCTTTCAAGGTTAACCGAATTTAATAATTAAACATAAAAATCAATATGATACCTAAATAAGGAAATATTCTATTTATTTTTTAAATTATTCAAATTTGAAAAAGATATAAGAAACCTTGACATATGAATATGGAGAACAAAGAGATGACTGGCTCATTTTAATAACACTTGATAAAAAAGTGATACAACCAATATTTAAAGTAAATAAAAATAAATGTATTTCATATAAATATTACATCCTATGAGAGGATCCCAAATATTTTTAATTTTTTTTAAATATAAAGTCTTAAAGTATATATATAAAAAAATATATTTATATGTCGATTTGATTCAAGTTTTTTTTTACGCAATACCAAACTAAATTAAACCAAACCTACTTAAATCTTTTAATCGATTTAATTTGACTTCGAGAGTGTTCCGACCCGCCTGATCCTTCCCGAATTTTCCCGCCTTAGCTACCCAAAATTCAAATCTGACATGGCTAAAACAATTCAAAACCAGCAATGATCACTCACAGCATGCCTAGCAGCTTTTGGCAGCCTGCCTGACAGCTTTTCTAGCATGCCTGAATGGAATGATTACTTTCCACCATGCCTGGCAGCAACTTTACAGCAACTTTAGAGTATTTTTCTTGTATTCCCAGTCATGTGTGGCTGAATAAGTTATATATACTTGTACAAACATAGATAAGAGGCATCTCATAACACTTGTATTTTTCCCTTCCTTTTGAATATAATCTGAAAATTGGCCTTGACCCCAAAATTCTTTGTGTGCCTTTACTTCATCTTTCTTTCCAACTTTGTGTGTAAGAAGTGTTGCCATTGTTAGCACGTTTTTGTGCTGTTCTTTCACTTGGACTGAAACTAGGCTTTAGCAGTTTGGCTAGCTAGTTGTCCTCACGGTGTTGTTGAAATTAACCCCGTAACAATTGGTGCGATTTCATCTTAGATGTTAAGTACCAAATTTTGTAACTGGACAAGAAACTCATGACCCCTATAAACTAGGTGCAGAAAAGACAATTAATTCTTCTGCTAATATACCATTAGTCCATTACTATTATCAAAATCGACATTTCCCATCAAATTAGCACTCCATTTTTCTTAATATATGGTATTACATAAAGTAAGAAATAAATGGAATACTCAATTATAAACGTCAATTTTCATGCTTTAGTCCAAATGAAGGACAAACGATAATGGAATCGCTTTAGGCGTTAGGTCTAAGTACATTATTGTACGCTCCAAGTCAATGACCTAAGAATATGGCGGATTCTAATGGTGCCTTTTAAGTGAACATAAACGGATTACTAGTCAATGCATGTGAAGAGTTACTTTTCTTGAGTGGTAGTCAACGCTAAAATAACATCGTAGTCATCTTTTCCAAGTCTTTGACTTCGTGACTCACGCTGAAGTCAGGGGGATTTTTATTTTTTTTTTTAAAAAAAAACAAAGACGATAAGAAGAATTAAGGGTGGTAAATTGTGTGTGTGGGGGGGGGGGCTAATTTTGGGCGATGAAATGGGCCGAGTTAATAAATGGTCGGATCTATGAGTCGCCCAAAAATTACTTGGTCTGAAATAGACTAGGTCAAGATAAGTTAAAATTTAGGTCATAACCCAACTCAACCAACTCTTACAAAGCTTTAATTAATATGTGTTGTTTTTTATTAAATTGTTTAAATACTAAATAAGATAATTTTTGTTGTGGTCATATATAACACATCAACAAAATAGAATTACTTTAAAGTTATTTGAATGAATCAATTTGGGCCAAAAATTCATCGAAATTTAGGTAAAAATTGTACGGGGCGCCCTATTTGGTCGCCCCCATTTAACCTGTACCCATATTTTTAAAATTATTTAATTTATATCATAAGTTTTACAACTTCATGCGCTCCTTCTTCCGGCTACCTGTGCAAAACTTCAGCTTATTTAGTGCTGAAGTTTTTACAAATGAACTAAAACACTTCAACATCTTCTGCTGAAATTTTTGAAAAAGCTTTATGACAAAACTACACTTCAGCTTATTTGATGCTGAAGTTTTTACAAAAGAACTAAATAATTTCAGCATCTTCTACTGAAGTTTTTGAAAAAGCTTTATGACAAAACTAATGAATCCAGGACAAAACTTCAGCTTATTTAGTGCTGAAATTTTTACAAATGAACTAAATAACTTCAGCAGGTTGAAAAGCTTTATGACAAAACTAATGAATCCAGGACAAAACTTTAGCTTATTCATTGCTGAAGTTTTTACAAATGAACTATATAACTTCAGCATCTTCTGCTGAAGTTTTTGAAAAATCTTTACGACAAAACTATTGAATCCAGGACAAAACTTCAGCTAAAACATGCCTAAGAACAGCAAATAGAGAACAAAACTTCAGTTAGTAGAATGCTTAAGTTCAGCAATTACAAACAATTTCATGCCCGTCTCCTAGAATGCTGAAGTTTGTGTGATTGCCTTTGCTACTTCAGGCCCGTATGCCTGAAGTTTATGCGAAAAGTGGATACGCTTGCAATTTGTTTTGCAAAGCGGGTATAAGTTAAAATGTGACCCAAAAAGCGGGTATATGTGCAAATGCTCCGAAGTTTAAATAGGCTGAAATGAGTTGGATAAGATGACCGACTTCAACAATGAGTGGTCCAATGAGCGGGCCAACCTTGAACGAGCTGAATGGATATGGGCTTAAATTGTCACCTCTAAGGGGATTCAACTCTCTCTCCCCCTCTCTCTCTCTCTCTCTCTCTCACACACACACACACACACATATATATATATATATATATATATATGTGTGTGTGTGTGTGTGTGAGAGAGAGAGAGAGAGANGGGGGGGGGGGGGGGAGAGAGAGTTGAATATATATATATAACATTTATTGAACTCTGCCCCTGTAATCGTGACTAAGGCTGGCAGGTGGGCCGAGCCTGACCCCGGACCAGACCTGGCCCGCGGGCTAAACGGGCTTGTGGGCTAAATGGGCCGGCCCATGGCGAGCCGCTCCCTTGGTTTGGAACCGTGAGCTCGGGCCCGTTTAGCCCTGGACCGGCAGGGGGGCCTGGGCCGGTTCAACCGGACCAAACGGGCCCAACGGTCAGAATTTTAAATTCTAGCCGTTGGCCCCTTAAATTAGCCGTTTGGCATGTTTAAAAAATAGCCATTTGGCCCCCAAACTGTTTTAACCCCAAACTTTTTATCATTACACTTTTTCCCTATTCTCAACTATAAATACTCCCTCATTCTTTCATTTTTACTCACAAAATCATCAATTTCTCTCTACTTTTTTTTCTACTATTGCTTACTTTATTATTGCAATTTGTGAAAAATTGTGAAGTTGGTGAATTGAAGTATTCAAGTCTCCAATTCTTCAACATTATACAATTTTCAAGAAGTTGTTCGTCAATCCGGTAAACTCGTTCCAACTCTTAAGTTTTAATATTATAGTTTTGTTTGTTTAATTTGTTTTCCTTATAATTAATATGAACTTTTCTTTGAAAAAAATATTTGGTGGTAAGGAAAAATCTAAAATTGGTGAATCTAGTAGGCAAGCTACTACTACTCTCCCGGTCCCGGCTCCCCGACTAAGACATGTTACCCGTCCTCCTCCACATGTTATTCTTGATAGTGATAACCCTTGTTTTCAATTTACCGATAGTTGATTTATACATGATCTTACACCAGGTTAACAATTAAATGAGGAATATATGAATGCTATTTATGGTAATCCAACTATCGATGAAAATGATGAGGAAAATGTTGATTTAGATGAAACTCAACCCGATTTAGATGATACACCTACTAGTCATGTTTTTAACCAAACTGATAATAATCCAAATGATGCCCCGACGGCCCCTCCTGTAGTAACCCCTACTTTTAATAGACAACGTGCTAAACGGAGCGAAACATATCTTGTTTGGAACTTTTTTACTCAACTAAGAGATCAAAATAAGGCTAAGTGTAAAACTTGTGGGCTCTTGATGTCCCATAAATTTAATGACAATCGTGGCGGTACGGGTAGTTGTACTAGACACATACTGAAACACCCTAATGATAAAGTTAGACTTCAACAAATGAAAGCTAGGCAAGAAGGGACAAGTGTAGGTACTCAGGTTAACCCTAGTACCGGGTCAAATCTAGTTCAATCGGGAATTAACACTGTTACCGGTGACATTTTATATTACGATCCAAATAAAGATCGTGAAAAATTGGCAAAAATAGTTACTGTGATGTGCTTACCATATAGTTTTTCCTCTAATNTTATGTGCTTACCATATAGTTTTCCCTCTAACCCTCACTTTGTCCATTATATTAGAAGAATTTTTAATCCTACTTATAAAGGATGGCCTCGCACAACCGTAAAGTCTGATATTTATAAATATAAACATGAATATGAACAATATTTGCGCTATTTATTTACTCATATTAGTAATCGCATTTCTATTACTACTGATATTGGTAAGAGTGGTAATGACTGTGATTATTTAACTGTTACCACTCACTGGGTTGATGATGAATGGATAATGCAAAAGCGCATTATTGCTTATAGAATAATTACTTCAAGTCACACAAGTAAGTTTATTGCTAAGACAGTTGCAAATATTTGTAGTTATTTTTGCATTCAAGATAAAATAATGGCAATTTCAATGGATAATGCTTCTAATAACACTAATGCTATAGGCTATCTTACAACTACACTAAGTCCTGCATTTAGTAATATTTTCCATGTTAGATGTATTTGTCATATTTACCATTTAATCGTCGGTGATGCTTTGAAAACTTTAAACGCTGAAATTGCAAAGGTTAAATTCGCTCTTCATTGGCTTTTTTATGCAAACCGTAGAAGATGAGTTAGAGAATATTATAAAAAATGTGATGAATTTGGCCTTAGAGAAAGAAAGGTTCCTAAACCTTGTCCCACTAGGTGGAATTACTTGTATGAAAGTTTAGTTGTTGCATATGAATATAGAAACCCAATAATGGCAACGTATAATGCTCGTGTTAGTGATGATGATGATGATGATGGTCACCTTACAAATCAAGATTGGGCTAATGTTAAAATTCTTCTAGATTTTTTAGAACATTTTCATGTTGCTACAAATGAATTATCTGGGCAATATTATGCTACTATTTCTAACTGTTTAGTTTATATTTCAGCACTTGCAGAATTATTTACTTAATTTTCAGAGGGGAAGGGAGGGGGGGTAGTTTACCAAAATGCTATTAACGATATGAAAGCTAAGTTTAAAAAATATTTTTTCCCTATCCCCACCTCTTTATGGTATTGCATCCATGTTAAATCCTACCATAAAATTAGGGGATCCTCACTATTGGTATAGTCAAATATATAATGCTTTACCACTTTCAACTGAGGAATATGCTACACTTAAAGATGAAAAAGCCTCAATTAAAATAAATGCTCAAACAATTTATAATGCTTATCAAGTAGCATTAGATCATGCTAGACCAAATGTTCCAACTCCTACCTCGTCTAGCTCGCAGGTTCCTAAAAGATCTGCGGGGCTAAAAGCACTTAGTTCTTGGACGGGGTTCAAGGGTTCTCAAGGTGATAATATTGGTGATAGTTCACAACTAAATGAGCTTCAAGTTTATTTGTCGCAGGGACTTGAATCAGAGAATCCAGACGGCACCTTCAATGTTTTGGAATGGTGGAAGGACAAAGAAAAACACTATCCGGTTCTTTCAAGCTTCAACAGCGGCATCGGAGAGCGCTTTCAGTCAAGCGAGACTTCAAATCGGTGATCATAGAGCGTCTATGAGGGAGAGCTTGGAAAAATGAGTACTCTTCAGAGATTGGATCCGTTCAGAAAGAAGAAATTTTGAACAAGCTTCTTTTCCGCCACCACCAATGGAAATTCCTTCCAACCTTGAAGGATTTATGAAATTTGTTAGAGATACTATGTAGATTAATATGTAACTTGTATTTTGGCACATCTTGATTAGTTTTTTTCCCTTTTTGTGCTCATTCCATTGGGGGGAGGAAGACTAAGAAAGATATTTTCATTTTTTCAAGAAAGATATTGTCAATTTTTTAAATGTCGTATTAATAAAAATTATAAGACATTTCCTTGAATATTTGTGTTTAAACTTGAATTACAAGACATAAGTCATAATTATATAATATAATTTACAATAAATTGTCTTATATAATATAATATAATTTACAATAAACTGTCTTATATAATATAATATAATTACATAACAAATATTTTGTAACTCTAGAATCACACTTATATAATATAATTTATAATAAGTGCAAGTTTGAATATCTCTTTACTATTTTTTTTGTGTTTAAACTTGAATTACAAGACATAAGTTATAATTATATAATATAATTTACAATAAATTGCCTTAGATAATATAATATAAATATATTTTAAAAAAATTAAATAGCCAACGACTATAATTTCAAAAACTAGCCATTTGGCCCCAAACTTTTTATAATTACATTTTTTTTTCTATTCTCAACTATAAATACCCCCTCATTCTTTTATTTTTACTCACAAAATCATCAATATCTCTCTACTTAAATTCTCAACTCAAGTTAAATCATGCCCGGTGATTCTAGAGTTAGCCCATTTGTTCGGGAACACTATAAACCACGAGTCTACACTTGGCGTCCAAAGTTGGCGGGCACATGCTCTTTAAGGAGGCATATAATAAAGAATTGTCTTGCGCGTTCTCTAGACATTCGTATTTAAGATTTTAAGTTTATTCTAACAATTTGTGTTATTTTAAATTTATTAGACGTATTATGCTTAATGTTATAGTTTGTTAAATTAATTTGAAGTATTATTAATTTATTATACAATGTTAGTGCAAGTTTGAATATCTCTTTACTATTTTTTGTGTTTAAATATGAATTACAAGATTTATGTCACAAGATTTACAAGAAATTGCCTTACATAAAAAATAGCTCGGACCCGTTTAGGCCCGTGGGCCCGGCCCACTTAGCTCGGCCCATGTGGGATTAGGCCCGTAGTGGGCCGGTTCCACCCATTTGGCCCGAGACCGTTTAGCCCGGGACCGCCTTACCCAAGCCCGCTAGAGCCCGGACCCGTTTGGCTCGGGCCCGGCCCAGATTACAGCCCTATTTCCAAGTTTCTCATTAGACGTATTATGCTTAATGTTATAGTTAGTTAAATTAATTTGAAGTATTAGTAATTTATTATGCAATGTTAGTGCAGGTTTGAATATCTCTTTACTATTTTTTGTGTTTAAATATGAATTACAAGATTTATGTCACAAGATTTACAAGAAATTGCCTTACATAAAAAATAGCTCGAACCCGTGGGCCCGGCCCACTTAGCCCGGGCCCATGTGGGCTTAGGCCTATCGTGGGCCGGTTCCACTCATTTGGCCCGTTTCCGCCTAACCCAAGCCCGCCAGAGCCCGGATCTGTTTAGCCCGGCCATTTGGCCCGGCCCAGATTATAACCCTGTACGTGACTGCATAGCCTAATAAAGTTAAGATATTGGGGATTTATTGAACATTTTCCTGTACCCAGCTGGTATAATCTTGTCATATTATCATCTGTATATAATGTTTAGAAAATTCTTAAATAATGCATAGTATATAGTTCTTTTTTTTGTACAGTCAAATTTTTTTATAACAGTATCTCTATATAATAACACTCATTATAAAAATCAAGCTTTTTTTTCGGAAATAATATTTATATTATGTTATAATATATTCTTATAACATCACTTTGTTATAACATCCAAAAATATTCGAAATAAACGAATATGTTATAGAAGAGGTTTGACCGGTGTGAATTGTTGATTTACGGTAGCCTACCAAACTTTTGTTTAGCTAGAACGTACGATCATTACGGAAGTAAGTCTGAAGTGGACCAACGAGTGGGAAAAAAACTGTTCAACCAATTACCATTAGTTTGGTAAACGCCACATAAATAAATAAATATAAAAGGAAAAATGTGAACAGTGACTTGTTCTATGTTCTAACCGAATTAAGCAAACAAACGATGCAAAATCAGCCATAGAACTGATCATTATAATGCACCTAAAAGTTAGAATTGGTAGCTCAGATATTAGGTTAGGAAAATCAAAGACTCCTGTTTCAGTTTATGGAATTCTATTTGCTGAGAACAAAGTTCAAGAAAAAAATAGAGTAATCAATATTTTGCTGGCGCGGTTTCTTTACTGCCCCTGGTTTTCTGGAAGAATTGAAGAAGCACGATCTTTCCTCGAGTCCCATCTCACAACCAACTTAAATGCACTACCTTGGATTTCAATTGGCGTAAAGTTATATGTATTCATTTACACAGACAATTTTGGGAAAAAGCGTCTTCTCGTTGCAGCAGTAGGAGGTTTATTTATTACTAGTAGAATAGTAGATATTCCTAACAACTAAATCGATCAGAATCGCGGCACATGTTCTTCGTTTAATTAAGATATTTTCACATACACCATTAATTTTAAAAAATTAAAGGAGTAAACAGAGTTTGCTAAAAAGGTGGAAAAGTTCTACCTAAACTGTTAACATTTGCGAAAATACCTACCAGATCTTGCCGGTACGGTAAGTATGATTTCCTCTTATTCTTATCCAATTCCTTTGCCGCCGCTTGGTTCCGTAAATAAACAGCCGCCGACGAAGATGCCTTCTCTCCGACGTTACTACTTCCCTTTGCCTTTAATTTTCCGGTGAGTTTCGTTGCCACAGCTGTGCCCATTGCTTTGGAATTTTCGTTTTTCATTCCTTTTTCCTGCGTTAAAAATACAAAACTGTCCTTCCCGTCGCTATTACTCCGACGCATCAAATCTCGAATACTCCACCGCTTAAACGCCGATCCTGTTGAATTACTCTTCTTACATCTGCTCGGTGAAGGCTCGGTTATCTTCGGTTTCCATACACAGTAGGTTCCCGGAGGTACGCTTTCCAACTCATCGACCTCGGATGAAGACGACGACGGCGGTTCGCGATCTTCTAAAAACAAATCCTTTAACGAAACCTGGATTGAACTATTGGCGTTTTCCGACGATTCGCCGTTAACGCCGCCTTTGCTATCTACGTCATAAGAAACGCCGTTTAGTAACAGATCGCGGTTGAAAACGGGGAAAACAGGCTGGATTTGACGGTCGTAGAAGAATTCCCCAACTGAAGCTTCTGGATTTTCACATACCAAAGAGAATTCAAAATCATCCTCGCTAGCGTTCGCTTCCACCTCCGCCTGCTCCGCTACCTTAGAATCGCGTTCAATTTCATCGGAGATTTTAGCGGCAATCTCCGCCGCTCTATTTGAGGAATAGCTGCTGAAGCTAGGGCAGAAAAATTCTTCTTCCTGCATGTGGTCTGGTCCTGTGAGTAACTAACTGGTGCACGTTTAGGGTCTCTGAAAGTTATGATCTTATTAATGGAGAGAGAATTAATGCACAGATCGTTTCACGCTTTCCAGCTGGGGAGGGTTTTTTCTTTTTCTCTTTGTTAAAGAAGTTTAAATTTGATGAGCTAAAAAATATTTATACAATTAACTCAATAATGAACATTTATTGGTAACTTACCATAAATGTAACTTAAACCTAACAGATATCTAAATATTTATTACACTTTTAATAACCTAATAATCGTTGACAGATTCTTAAAATCTTTTGGAAAAATATCTTATGTCTGCAATTTAAGGTTACTTCCTTCGGTCCACTGTAATTGATTTATTTTTATTATTTTTATACATATTAAGAGCTCATCTCCATTAATTTTAATTTGTTCATTAAAATTTTAAAACTCTTTACTCCAAGTGCAACTTTGAAAAAAGATAGTTAATTCCTTCTTAATAACTAAAAAAATTAAACATTATGGACCATAGAAAAAAAACTAAATAATCAATTAAAATGAATAGGAGGGAATATTAATATTTTCTTAGGTTCCTTTGCCCAGATAAATTGCTTAACACTAATTGATTTTTACTGGATGACTGTTAAAGATTTTCTTTTAATTTGTGGAGTACGGTGAGCTTATGAATAGAGAAGGAAGAAAAGGTTGAAATAAAAGAAAAGTGTCTATAATTCGAATTAGATTCTTATATCTAAGTGCTATAGATCTCCAAACAGTTCCGCGTTTTAGAGCCCGTTTGGATTGATTTATTTTAAGTATTTTTAAGTAAAAATAGCTTTTAAATCATTTTGTTGAATAACGTAAAAAGTATTTTTAAGTATTTATTTTTAAGTTAAAATGACAAAAACAAACCAAAAATCAAAAGTTAGAATTCCTAACTTATGACTTAAAAAAAATTTGGCATAAAAGTCACTTAAAACAAGCTCATCCAAACGGGCTCTTGTATTTTTAAGCTCATCCATTGCTTTAGAATTTTCGTTTTTCATTCCTTTTTCCTGCGTTAAAAATACAAAACTGCCCTTCTCGTCGCTAATTTTCCCCGATATTCTATACTCATATCGAGACCCGATTAAATTTAAATTCGGATCGGAAAGTCCCAAGTTGGGATAAAGGATCCAGTTGACATTTTCCTGGCACGTACTTGTACTAATTGAGAAGCGTGGAACTAGTTTTCCTTTACTGGATGACAAGTAAAAGAAAGTGGTTTTCCTAGTTAGAACGCCCTCGATCTTCACACGTGGTTTACCTACATATATTTATTTTATTATAATTATAGTTAATCGATATGTATTTTATTTAAATTTTCAGTTACTAAAATTAAATTACCCCTTGAGATAAACATTAAAATTGGTTCCCTTTAAAAAATGAATAACAATTAAATTTATAAGTGGTTTTAAGGATATGTGATTTCACTTGGCGCAAACTGGGAAAATATGCAAATTGATATTAGAAATTAACGGTAAATGAAAATAGAGCAAACCAAATATGATATGTGGCTTCGGCCCTCGAGCAAGGCCCTCGAGCCAAATGAATATGCTATTGAAAAGTATGAACTGAGCAACAGAGTATGAAAGCTTTAAAAGAAAGAAAATGTAATATATTGCTTTGAATAATGTTAATCTAATGATTACAAAATGATTAGAACCCCCTTTATATAGCAGAAGAGTTCTACTTATGGTACAATTCTAAATACACTAGGAAATCTCATGATTGACTAATTTACCGGTCTTGACTTGATACGTGCCGAGATTTCCGCCGCGATCCTTGTCCGATCGCGGATATCTTGGTTTTCCGTTATTCGACTCAGCAGGCTTCTCTTGATCTCGCTCGATCTATATCCTGCTTGGTCTCGATCTCGACTGATCTCGATCTCGACCAGTCCCTAAATCACGAGCTTGGCAACCTGACTTCATGTTATGGTCCGACATGACATGGGGTCAAACCTTGGTCTACCACCCCGGTCTCGATTAACCATACAAAAAGGGAAAGCTTGAATCTGACCGTATACAGATAGCCCTCTCGTTTTTTGGAGAGTAATGACAAGAAATGATTTTGAGTCCTCGATCTTTACCTTGGTACATCATGATGTAAGCATTGTGACGTAAGCAGCAGAAATGACTGAAAGGTCTCGTCCGTACAGTTTTCCAGGCATTTAATGCGCGTTAGGCGACAGTCGTCCACTACCGGCTTTGAACCTTCGTTGTGAAATCAATAAATACCCTCCTTCTTCATTCTTTCAAACCTTTCTTCATTCGAATCTTCAGAACCCTTTGCCTTCTTCAAAGCTCCATATTTTCAGATCTTTAAGTTTCCTTGCTCGTTTCATCCCAAAAACACCCAGAGTTTCTTTTCAATTTCTACTCTTTTTTTACCGTAAAAACTACATGGCTAAAACATCAAAATCGTTTCGTAAAAAGAAACTGCCTCCTTGTCCCGGTGGCCGGCGAAGAAACAGCGGCAGAGCCACGCCCCGAAGAGTTCCTCCCCGGTGGTGCGTCATTGATTTTGACTTCAAGGTAGAGAAAACCTCGTCGGTTACGGGTCGATGCGAGCTGATATCGAGAAATATATGCTTGATACCTAAAACACCCCTTGACCGAGTGAAAAAAGTTTACAATTGGGGTAACAAACAAGTAGTGGTGCAGGCTCTAGAAGAAACAATCACCACCCACGTGGAAGGGTTCTTAAGTGTTTACACTTACCCCTTCACGTTGGGTCCCCTCGATCCGATCATCATAGACTTCTATAAAAAATACAAAGTGACCCTCGGCCAAATTCACCCCTCTTTCTTGAGAATTGTGATACTACTATATTACTTCATAAGCAAAATCGACGGGCTTCCATTCACCCTCGATCACCTCATACGACTGTACAACCCTCAAAATTATTGAGGTGGGATGATAAAGCTTCAACATTGGGCCACCAGGGCACCTTTCTTGAGCATAGACGAAGACAAATATCGTGATTGGATGGTCCGGTTTGTTCGAGTGAGGACCACAGACTTAATCTCGGCAGAGAGTATACCATTTCCTAAGAAATGGAATATGAAACGTAAGTATAACTCCGTCTTCGATTCCTGTTTAGTATCTTCATTTTTTCATTCTTTATCATCGACGTTCTACTTGATGTAGCCGCTGCCTGGATGCCGGGTGCAGTTCCCCATCTCAAGAACTGGTTCATGAGCCTGGTATCGCAATCGACGCATGCCGAGGGCGCATGGCGCGATTTGTCAAAGGGTCAGTGAGAGGCTAGTAGTCATGGTAAGCCTTCTTCCTGACTTAATGATTTGACCATTGTTCAAACATCTTTTAAAGCTTACTTAATTTCTCCTTTTGTGGGTCTCGGTAAGGATACGACGATGAGATCCCGGTATGGTAATGAAAAGATCCTTCCCCCACAATCTGTCCCGAAGCCGGTGAAGGAGAAGAAGAGGATGAGGGCTTCGGATTCTGAGGGGCAGAAGCCCAAAAAGAATACAACCCGCAAACCGAAGGGATCATCATCCCTCTGACTTTGGAATCGGTCCAAAGGCTAAGGGAAGAAGAAGAAGAAGAAGAAGAAGAAGAAGAAGAAGAAGAAGAAGAAGAAAATGATTCTAAGTTGGTGGCCCGTGTACGAGATGACGCCATGACTCGAGGAGAGTTGTAACTGCCCCGTCTCGTCTTGAGGAGGAAACCTTGGCCGAAGTCCCCGAGCCAAAGAGAGTCGAAGACGCATCACCTCGTGGTAAGAAGGCTGTTGAGGAGGCGTTGGATTGTTTAACCAAAGAATTAGATCCCTTGACTAAAGCTATTTTTAGGATGAACACAGGTTTCTCATAATCAAGAAATAATGATAATTACGAATGAGTAAGTAAATAAGTAATAAGATGCACAGAAAAGTAAAGTGTATTCTGTTCGTCGTTCGAATGTCCCTTACAAGTTAAATTCTATTCCCTTATATAGGCCTCTTGCAATGATAACACATTAATGACTAATTATTACATTAATGTAACGTTACAAAGAATAACCGTAACTGTCCCGTGAAGGTTGTGTAACTTGTGGATCATTAATTGAAGATCTTTAAATTTGCCCGTAGCTCTATCCGGATTCATTCTGACCGTGTCTCTTCCTTGCCTCAATCAAGTTGACTTTCCCGTAGCTGATTACCTCGTGGGTATATAGTGTCGCGTCTCTTTGCCTCGCACCTCCTTATAGAGTCATGTCCAATCGTCATATTTTCCTTGGCCCACATAACTGGCTGAATCATCAAGAATTATCATACATGTGAAGCTTTTTTTTACCAATACAGATAGTCCCTCCACTTACCATTTATTTATCGATTAATATTGGTTAGTGGATACGCATTTATGGCGGGAATATTTTGCCGTCGCTTTACTTCGAAACATTGTATTCTTCTCTGAACATAGGCGTAGCTTGTCACTTCCATTTAATGCTTAATCCACATGTCACCTCCGGTTTGGTTCTGCAATTACTCGTCACCTTTTAGGGCTTTTTGCGGCTGCACCAGTCACGATGTGACACCTTCAATTATGACTTTCACATAATTGTTTTTTCCTATTTTTGACGGTTGTCTTCGAGTATAAATACCATTTCTCCTTTCTTTACTTTCACGAAAAACTTTCATTCTTTGTTTGTAATCGATCTCGGCTGATCTCGATCTCGACCAGTCCCTGAAACACGAGCTTGGCAAACTGACTTCGTGTTATGGTCCGACATGACATGGGGTCGAACCTTGGTCTTCCACCCCGGTCTCGATTAACCAGACAAAAAGGGCAAGCCCGAATCAGACTGTATACAAAAATCGAATGAGTATTTACCTTAAATTATTTGTCGTGCTGCTTTCTAAAAATAGTTGTCTCAAGTTATTTATTATTTTAGAAGTTCAAAAAAATATATTATATTTTTTTCATTTTATCCTTTAATTGTTCTGAAGATGGAGATAACACAGAATACATATTCTTTGAAGAGAGATTATATCTTAACACATAAATAAGGATAACATACTCCAATCTTAACTAACATTTATTAAGGGACGTGTAAAAGAGAATCACGACAAATATTTGTTAGAAATCTGTATTTCTAAAACAATTCTGGAGAAAATAAAATAACATAAACAGAAATGTAAACGTAATGAAAAAACCAATTCGAGCCCACTGAATTCACAATGTTTCCTTAAGGAATTTAATCCCCTCCTAGTACCCAAGGTTATGGATTAACATTTAATCCCCTCCAATCTTAATTAACATTTATTAAGAGACGTGTAAAAGAGAATCACGACAAATATTTGTTAGAAATTTGTATTTCTAAAACAATTATGGAGAAAATAAAATAACATAAACAGAAATGTAAACGTAATGAAAAAACCAATTCGAGCCCACTGAATTCACAATGTTTCCTTAAGGAATTTAACCCCCTCCTAGTACCCAAGGTTATGGATTATTTCCTCCTAGGATAGAACGAATTACACACTGGTATAGTGGTACTTCAAACCCCAGTGTTTCATCGAACTCAAAGTTCGGTAGCAAATCACACTTACTTGCTTTCTTTGAAGTTAAAAGTATGCAGAAAGAAGGAGGAGAACTCAGAAATTAGTATGTAAAATCTGAGAGAATGGACTTGTATTTATAGCCAAAGTTGGGCTGAAATCTGAAGAGGTGCAACTCTTCAGAATGGCTGTTTTTACAAAACGCCCATAGAATAAATGCCATGAATCCGAATCCGAAGCCGAGGCCGAGGCCGAGCCGAGCGAGCGACGACGACGACGACGCGATGCTTGCTTTCTTCTCAACTCTTTATTATCTAGAAGAAGAGCAATTGCTTATATACCCATCAAAAATCTTTTCCTCTTCCTATATGGGACAGTTAAGGAGGGAAACTCAAATATTACTCAAATATTTCATTTTCCCCTCCATTTCCCATTCACCCTATTTTAAGCATTAAAAAATCATTAAATGCTCAATGTAAACGTAATGAAAAAACCAATTCGAGCCCACTGAATTCACAGTGTTTCCTTAAGGAATTTAAGCCCTCCCAGTACCCAAGGTTATGGATTATTTCCTCTCAGGATAGAACGAATTACACACTGGTGTAGTGGTACTTCAAACCCCAGTGTTTCGGCGAACTCAAAGTTCAGTAGCAAATCACACTTACTTGCTTTCTTTGAAGTTAAAAATATGCAGAAAGAAGGAGAACTCAGAAATTAGTATGTAAAATCTGAGAGAATGGACTTGTATTTATAGCCAAAGTTGGGCTGAAATCTGAAGAGGTGCAACTCTTTAGAATGATTGTTTTTGCAAAACGCCCATAGGATAAATGTCATGACATAATTGGCTATTTACTCAATAATAAAGAGGGAAAATTGAAGGATATGAAGTCGAAGCCGAAGCTGAGCGACGACGACGGCGCAGGGCTTGCTTTCTTCTCAACTCTTTATTAGTTAGAAGAAGAGCAATTGCTTATATACCCATCAAATATCTTTTCTTCTTCCTATGTGGGACAATTAAGGAGGGAAACTCAAATATTACTCAAATTTCATTTTCCCCTCCATTTCCCATTCACCCTATTTTAAACATTAATAAATAATTTAATACTCAAAAACCCCAACAATAATTTGGGACGAATTAACGAAGTATCCATTATATCCAAGTGTGATAATGTAACTCTTAGCACGTTCTTCGACCGCTTAAACGTCATCTTGGCCTGTTTTCCTTGTTGTTTTTTGCATTATATTCGATAATATACAAGAAAGCCTAATTTGATGTGCGGTTAATGCATCATGACTAAAGGTGTGTTTGATACGAAGAAAAATATTTTCGGAAAATCTTTTCTAGTTTTTCATGTTTGATATGCTTAAATGTTTTGGAAAATATTTTTCTTATGAACTCATTTTTCTTTAATTGGAAGATAATGTATTCCTTATCGAGAGAAGGGAAAATATTTTCCAAAACTCCTTCTCAACCTTCCCTATTTTCACCAATCCACTTCACACCCCCCAAACCCACCACCTAACCCTACCCCACTCCTACCCACCCACCCTCTCCCCAGAAAGGCTTCTTTTTTTTAAAGAAAAATCAGTTTTTTTTCATTACCACCCACCTTACTACCCTAACCCCCCTCCCCTTCTTCCGGAAAAAAAATAACTTACATTTTTTAGTTTTAGTTTTTTCATTTTTCGGTTCACAAGTTCGAAATTTTATAAGTTCGGAGGTTCATGTGTTTGGAAGTTTACGGGTTTAGAAATTATAATGTTTACGAGATTGAAATTTTGCGGTTTCGAAAATTTAGCGTTTCGAAAGTTTATTGGTTCATGTTTATTATATCTAAATTATTTATGAATACTCTTGAGAAGTCATTTTCCTTAATTTGCGCAACAAACACCGAAAAATGAATAAGATTACTACTTATTTTCTAAGAAAATATTTTTTTTTAAATATTTTCCACAGAAACCATTTTCTGTTGTACCAAACACACCCTAAATCAGTTGAATTATTTTTCAATTCTTGAAAAATATAGGCCGGCATGGCACAACGATAATATGTCAGTATTGATATTGAAATAAAATAAATGTGGAAGAAAGCTTTTGGATATTTTCGAATTTAAGCAGACAATGTAGTTTAAAGTCACCAACAAAATATAAAAATAATACTTAAAATATATAAACATACAATTTATTCTGGGCAAAGAAAAAGTACCAAATTAATAAAACGACAAGTGATGAAAAGGAAATGTGACAAACATATCGGTGAAGACTGAAAGAGGATATGGAGATTTAATGATTCTTGGCTAATTTTTTTGGTTCCTTTGTTCGGTAATAATTTTCGGGTATCAACTAATTTGAATTTACGTCATGTAATTTTTTTTTCATATTTCGAATTCGAACTCGAAATTTCTGATTAAAGGTGAAGAGATTTATAGCCTGTTTGGCCAAGTTTTTTTTTGGGCCAAAAGTATTTTTGACAAAAAATTAAGGTATTTGGCCAAGCTTATGGAAGGAAAAAAAGTGCAGTTTTGGAGAAGCAGAAAAAAGTAGCTTCTCTCCGAAAACATTTTTCTGAGAAGCACTTTTGAGAAAGATACACTTAGAAGCAGTTTTCAAAAGTTTGGCCAAACACTAATTACTGCTTAAAAGTACTTTTCAAATTGATTAGTCAAACACAAACTACTTCTCACCAAAAACACTTTTTTTTAAAATATTTTTGAAAAAAACATTTATCAAAATAAGCTGATTTTAGAAGCTTGGCCAAACGGGCTATTTATCCCTTCCACGACAACACGGTGATATTTATGGTTGAAGTGCCTTTCAAACATTTTGTGCATTTAGTGGTCTTTCTATTTTTGTGGTTACCGTTTTAAATCAACATCAATTAAATCAGGGCACCTAAAACATCAATTATCATGCTATGCATGTATAGTATCAACATGTAATAAAGCACCAAATGGCTTACCTTGTCGGTTCATTGGGGTTCATAATTTAATTCACCAATCGCTTTACGTAAGCTATATTCATTCTGCAAACACTGCTCAGTTGCGTGATTCTAATTCTTAAGTAGTGGTACAAATTACTTAAATAATGTAATAAATATATGATATATATGGAAAAATAGTTAATGTGTAGTCACTCTTAAAATAATAATCATATATATATATATATATATGTATATATATATATTCTTTATGTTATATACAAAAATTATACAAATTTTATATACTTTTTCGGCTACCGAATATAAATAGTTTCTGACGCGGACTAAAAATATATAAAAAAACCCATATATTTGGTATAAGGTTTTGGTTGCAAGTCTTTTTGGCTTACTCATTAAACGAAAGTGCTGAGTGATTTGTATGAAATTAAATCACCTAATTGGAATGTTTCTTTATTTCTTATCGATTCCTAGTGACGAGGCTTGTGCAAGTAGATTGTCCTTTAATTCTGTAACCGAAAATCATCCTTAGTAAATGTTCATCAGCGTTCTAAAATTTCGTTATTCACATCAGCTGAAACATAAAATCTCCTATCAAATAACATTAATTCTAGCCAATCCAATAGACTATACATTTGATGAAGCTTCAAGAGTGTTGCAACGATTATAGTATATTTACCCCCAAAAATGACAGTTGTTGTACGGCCCGTAAAATTTCGCCAAAGAATTCGAGTTTTGTGGTGCCGAGATGGACTAATGTGTTCGAAGGTAGTAGTCAAGCTCGCCGCGGTACGGACTTCTTGGTTGAAAATGCATGGGAGAGTTGGTGGAAATTTTTGGCAGAAGAAGGCGGTTCTGCGGTCAAGTTTGCGGCCGCAGAACCACTCCGCGAGCAGCATAATCATCACGGAGTTGAGCAGAAAATTTGTTGAATTTGAAAGGTCGTTTTGCGATCGCATATCTATTTCGCGATCCGCCTTTCCGTCGTACATTTAGCATGAATAATTTCGTTGGGTGATTGTATGGTCTATTATGCGGCCGCATAAGTGTTCTGCGGACCGCAAACTTGTTGCAGAGCAATCCAGGTCATCCTAGTTTTTGACATCACATTCGCGGTCTATTTTGCGAGCCGCATATCTGCTCTACGGTCCATTCTACGACCAGATATTTTAGGGAGAAGTGAGAGTATCTTAGAGAGAGAAGGAGAAGGCCTAGCATTCTATTCATTCATTCTTGCCCCATCTTCAAGAATCATGGAAGCCACTCACTATTCCATCATATATCTGGGTAAGTTCTTATCCTACATCATCCATACAAGTTTATTTAGGGTCTAAGTATGTGGGGTTGTTAACTATATCGGGTATTTTCTTGTTGAAATTGCCCGAGGGAGGAAGAAGGGATTACCATTGTAGAGCTTTGTAGTCAATTTTGTATTATAGGTGCTTGGCAAAATTCCTAAGAGAGTTACACCATGAAAATCCTTCTAATTATTATCCGATTTTCTCTATCTTTCTATAGATTGCTATTGCTGAAAGTGTTGGAACATTGTAGTAACTTAAGGAAAGCTCAAACAAGGTATTTTGGCTAAACTTTTCTCTTGAAATCGAATTCCATGATGTTCGCGTAAGTTCAAGCATGATTGGCCCAAGTCCCTAATTCCCATGTTCCGAATTGTTCTTTATATATTTGACTATTCCGAATAAGTATGAGTTGAAAGATATATACTAAAAATGTGCACAAAATTCTCCTATCATCTTGTGTTCTCCGTCGGGAATGTATCCTAGTGTGACCAATATGTCGAGATAGTATGATTTCAAATCATGTTTAAATTGCAAGTTGTTATGCCCGATTGTGAAAGAAAAACTCAATGCGCCGAAGACCCCTATTGTTCATATTTATGCTTAAAGCCTTGATTCCACACGCTCTTATTGATGTAAATAGGCCTGAAAGTGAGAAATGAGAGTGAGATATAAAACGTGGCCACAATTGTGGTAACTAGTGCATTTGATTTGAAGTCGTGTTTAATCGTAAATCGCCATGCTCTCCTTTATGAATATATCCAATGTGATTTGAGTTTTACATACTCATAAGTTGAAATTGTGTATTTCAAAAAGATACGGTGTATTACTCGTTTATGATTTTTAACTTGTAGTATGATTATAAGTCATTATGCTTCTAACTTTGGAAAGGGATCTATTGTGTTTTGAAGCCTTCACTATTGATGACCTTAAAGTTATGATTTCCAAAAAATTCTATATGTTGATGTTTGTGTGATGATCATGAAAAGTCAAGAAACGAAAAGTGTGGAATATGAAATACAGTCAACGTGCCATGAATGAGGAATCATATGTATGGCCAAGAGAGCCAATGAAATAATGATGATGTGAGTGGCTAAAAGCACTAACGAGACTATATATGATGTGGAAGGTTAAGAGGTGAATGTACTTGTATTTCTGTTTCCTTTGTGTGTAAAGCAAAAATATTTTTGGGAATATTTTTAGAGATTGTGATTACACCTCCACCGCAGACATTGGGGTGAGGCGGCAAGGCCACTTTGTGTAGAGATTGTGATTGTAATTGTAATTGTGACTATGATTGGATGTCTTTGGGTGAGACGACAGGCAGATCGGTCCGTGATCGGACACCCTCCTAAAATCACGGTGGTATATCGGTTCTAATGATCTCCCAACCAAAAAAATATTATTTTCGTAGTTTGAAATTTTTTCGGTTATAACTTGACATTTGGATATCATTGATTGTTACTTGCTTGGCCGGGGTATCTCGATTGAGCGCCGGTTGCGCCCCCCGAGGTCGGGACGAGACAGTTGAAATGTTAGTATCCTAGCTCACTTACACACAACACTATTTATCTACTTTACACTAAATAAATTTACATATTATGGAGCAACCTGTAACAAAGTGAATCTATTCCAAAAGCTATATCTTTTCTTTGCCTCTACCATTAAACTCCTCAGCAAAGTCACTGTTTAATCCTTCGAATCGTATCCTTTGAATCTGATCATGGTACATAGGTCGGAACTCAGTCTGAAATGCCCTATATGTAACATATGGTAACAAAGAGGAAACGACGACCAGAAGAGTGACCAGCCAATAGAACGGACTTGGAGCGCAAGCTTCCACGAGAATCTGGTATGCTGTAGTTGATATTATAGGCGAAAGAGAGCCATAAACTGCTAAAAACACATACCAAATTGCGATGCTGCCCCAGATGAAGAAGTGCTGAATCCAAGTGAGGTAGTTGATAGACAGTGCCATTTGACAATTGACTGTCCACACCACACAAGTGTACATTATCACTCCAAATACTCCATAATCAACCGGTTGACCATCTTCCCGGAATATGTGATGCACGATCGAATTGTTGGTACCAAAGAAGATGATCATAGAACAGATAACACCATTTAACATCCAGCCTAAAATGCGAGGCCAACTGAAGAGAATGTTCTTTGTTCCCTCTTCATAGAGCTTAGGAAACTGCAAAAGAAATACTATGAGAGATAAGGTTGTGGCCCTCTCGCTTAGTTTTTAAGTTACAACCACTTGCAGCAGAGATCAAAGAACACGTTAAAGTAACATAACGTTGTTGGTGCTTAAAAGGAAGTACAAAATAGGAGACCAACCTCGAGACATAGCCGTGCAGAAACATCCTGATCAAAGACACCGAGTGCAATCACAGGAAGCGATGTGAAAAACACATTATATAATGACATATACCAGTCATTATAAGCAGGCCGGCCAGAGAAAGAAGCAAAGCCCTCAAACCAGAAAAGGGTCAACCCAAAGGCGAGGTTCTTGTAAAAGAAGTAGCACAACTGCAACCATCCCAAAAAGTGATATCAGGAGGTCATAAAATGTCTAATTCAAAACCATCATGAAACTTTGCTTTCAATCAGCTTAGCAAAATACAAAATATTCGTAACTGCAACCCATGCCCCAGGTACAGCGGTAACAACAACAACAACCCAGTATAATCCCACAAGTGGGGTCTGGAGAGGGTAGTGTGTACGCAGACCTTGCCCTTACTCTAGGGTAGAGAGGTTGTTTCCAATAGACCCTCGGCATCCTTCCTCCAAGAACTCCCCACCTTGCTCTTGGGGTGACTCGAACTCACAACCTCTTGGTTGAAAATGGAGGGTGCTTACCATCAGAGCAACCCACCTGGTACAGCGGTAAGTAAACAGTAATTCACTTTTTTATATGTAACATGTGTCATGCTTCTTAACGATTTCAAAAAAGTGTACGCCTGCTTAATAATTATGACGCATGCCTGCTAAATTAAAAATAGTCACCTCAATCACGCAAATGTTACATCAGTTTCATTTTTACAAAGTAAGTTTTAAACCAAAAAAGAAAGACTTGGTATCAATTTTTTGTTTGGTGCATATTGGCTCCAAGATGAGCAAAATGTCAGATGTGATTTCTGGTCATATCCGATTTCTTCTTAAAATTTCCTAGGATGGGGAATACTTACCATCATTGATATTCTTCTGTAGCACCAGTGGCCATGGACCAACAACAAGCGCTCAAGAAAACGGAATTGAGCTATTGCATAATCGCTTGACATGACAGCCTAGTAAGAAGTGCAGCATCATCAGTTTAACTCCTTTACGAACATGAAAATCGTTTGGCAGAAAGAATCTGCGCTCGTATTTCCTACTACAACTTAATTAGAAATCACAGTCCATCAAAAGAGACAAGAAAAGACATCTTCGTAAGTAATATTAATGCAAAAAGAAATAGCACCAAAAGTGATGAGAGGAGAGACAGTGTTACATCTTCAGCTAAAGTCAACAATCACTTAATGTGGACTAGCAATGGAATCCGTGGCACAACACGAGAATCTTACTAATGCTAGAAATTATATTCAGTACTAGTAACGACAAAACCTCAGCAGTTACTTGAATCCTCATTAAACTAATCCAGAACAGAAAAACACACTGATCTGCATTAGTCAGTTACTCGGGATAATGAAACAGTTATGAGGCGCTTCAAATAGGAATAATTCTCGGGAAAAGGAAAACTGACTCACACAAAAATAGCTCCAACTAAATACTAAACTACCTTTCTTCCATTGCTTCTTCTGCTCTCCATTTTCAAAAAGTTAGCTCACTGAACTTCATTAAGTCTCGACCACTTGATTATTCACATCAATTCCTAATTATCCACAGCTACGACTAGTGATGAATAAAAACATACCAAACCAGAGCTTTCAAGAGGGAGAACAGATGCGGTAATATGTACCGAAAACCAGGATGGCATAAGTTACACTAACTAACCCCCTCTACCCCAACCCCCACTAGAGGAACGGTATCCGCCCTGACAAGGAAAAGGCAAAGCGAATTGGAAAAATGACGAAAAGGAAAAGCAAGGGTCCGAACACTAAGAAATGGAAAGAAGGAAAAAGAACAATGCAAAAGAGGAAGAATTACGCGAGAATTTACCTGCATTCCTTCAACGCCACTGATGCCAACCCCAACATCAGCCTCTTGGAGCATGCTTACATCATTTGCCCCATCACCAATCGCTAATGTATTTTGGTGTGTTCCAACTTTCACCAATCTAGTAACCTGCATACCTTTAAAGATTTTTGTCAGATTATTCAAATGGCCCACAAACCTGACGTGCAACAAACTTTGTATACAGTTGATGAACAAAATACTCCAAATAAGAAACTGTATAGGATGGCACTTACAAGAGCTTTTTGTTTAGGAGTGGAGCGGCAGCAAATAACAGATGCACAACTTATTGCAAGCTCCAAGAATGATTTTTCCAGTTTTTTGTCAAGAGCAAATGACAATGATTTGCCATCAATGATCAAACCAAATGATGCAGTAATTTCTTTGCTTGAGCTTATTTGTGATATTCCCTCTCTTATTTGCTTTGTGATGCTATCATGTGAAACCTAAGACAGTTGAACTTGGTGAAAAACATAACTTTTGTTTTATTGTAGGCAAAACAAATCCACAATCCTATACCTTTGCAATAGTCTCCTTGTTTCCTTGGTTTTCTAAGTCCAATATGTCTTGAGAATCTAAAGTAATAATAATTTGCCTCATATCTGGTCTTAATAAACTACAAGCGTACCTACATAACATTCAGAAAGATAATGAGAATGGAATTCATAGTTTAAACAGAGAGTTGCATCATTATACTAGTAAAACCCACCCAATATTGACAGCTGTCTCCATCTTATCACCAGTTAAGACCCAAATCTTAATCCCAGCTTTTGCAAGTTTATCGATGCATTCCGGGACCTGCAGAGAAGTCAGCTTAGGACTGGAAAATGATTCACAACAAGTCATGTATAAGGCAAAGCAAAAAAAGGAAATTGCAAGCTCCGTTCAATGTTAACTATGTATATAACACGATTAAAGCTCACCCCTTTTTGAAGTTTGTCCTCAACAGCAGTAACACCAAGGAGAATTAAGTCCTTTTCAATCTTGTCAGCCGCAGCATCCACCAAAGCATCTCTGTCTGCTGTTACAGAGGCTTGGGCGTTCAAAAACTCTTGTTCCCATGATTGGAACTCTTCCTCATCAAGCTCACGGCAAGCTACAATTAGAGTTCGCAATCCTGCTTCAGCATATTGTCTAAGATGTTCCCTTGTTTTACCCTCAAAGGCCCGTCCATCTTTCGAAAGCCGTTCGAACATCACACTAATGAAAGGAAATATTATGAGCAAGAAGAAATCAATCCAAATTAAACAGAGCTGGAGGATTTGAATCACATATTTGATCACTTGATAGCAAAAAAGGACATATGCAAGGGCAGTGAAAAGAGATACAGACCTGTCTGCACCCTTGCATAGGAGCAACAACTGGTTCTCGGCATTTTTTACAATTACAGACATTCTCTTCCGTGAGCTACTGAACTCTAAGACATGAAGGAGCTGATATGATCTGAAACGAAGACTTAGTCATGCAAAAAGCAATAAAACTAACAAAGGAAAAGGGTAAAAGTGAGCCAATGATCCATTGATAGACTGTTCCAAAAAGAAAAAACAAAAGCAGTTGATAAGAAAAGAATGGAATAGCGCAGGAACTTTATAACTAGATATTCCATGCTTATGAAATTTTTCACTGCATGAAACTATGTAAGATTCCAATAGAAGGAAAAAAAACAAATCAAAGGTTTACCTGTCAACCACCTTGCCACTCCGATGATCCAACTCATGCAGTGTAATTCTGCTTTGTGTTCTTTCAAAGAACTGAAACCCAAGTTCCCTTGCTGCAATGACAAAGGCAGCTTCATCTGGTGACTCTGCTTCATAGGAGATCTCACCTGTTTTCTTGTTCACATCAGGAATAACCGTATGACAAATCGCCAGCACTCTGAAAAACTTTTGTATCATGCCTTGATGAGGCTCATGGACCCATTGACCATTCATTATACGCTCATCTTTGAAGTTGAATCCTTTAATAGATATCTCCAAGTTAACAGCAGTGTCATTTGATTCCTCCACGTCATTAGAAGCATCACCTACTTCCTGCACCGCTCCATCTCTTTTCCGCTTTGCCAAGGCCCTCTCTACCTCTGTCACAACACGGCCATACGCAACACCTGCTATTGAACATTTAACAAATTCCATGGAGTTGCATGTTAAGGTGCCTGTTTTGTCAGAGAGTATGGTGTCAACCTGCCCAAGTTCCTCATTCAGATTCGATGTTCTTGCATGAGCTGGCTTATCTGTTTCCTCGTAGTACATCTCCATATCTTGATTGATGAAGATGCTCTGCAAAACCTTCACAATCTCAATAGACACATATAACGAAATAGGAATCAAGTACCCGTACAACATTAGTGCTGTCAGGAAATGGAAAAATGCAGCGAGTGAAGCTCTTTTGGGATCATAAAACACACTTGTCCTGTCCGGTCGAAGATACCACCTCCTTAGTTTCCCACCGCGAAGGTCATTCTTAGTTTCAATCCCGAAAAAGATAGATCCAATAAAAGCTATTGTAATCAAGGTACCAAAAAGAACATATATTATTTTATCCATCCTTTTCTCAATTGCACTCCTCTTAGAAGGAGGATCAGTAGAATTCTGCATGACTTTCGTGTCATGACCAGTAAAAATGACCACACCATAAACATAATCAGTGTTCCGTAGCTTGGAATCTCGCAGAAGTATCTGCTGCACTGAAAGCGGATGCTGCTGATTATCATAATTCAGATTTCCAATGAATGTATAAAGATCTTCATTTGGATCTTCACACTTGACGACAGCCTTAAAATTTCGAAAAGAAGAGTCGTCGTGCAGGGAGGATGTGATATCCAATGCATGCTTTACCTTAAGGTTAGTCTCTCCATCAAGATTAGATGTTTCAACATAACATATCCCATCCTCATAGCTTGATGAAAGCAAAAGCAAATCGGCGGGGAAGTATTCATCTTTGTGCACCTTAATAAGATCACCAACGCGTAAACTTCTCCATCTAGTCTCTTGGAAAGTATGATTTCCAGTGTATACGTTTACCTTACGGTTATTGGCTTCAATATCCTGAAAAAGATGCATAAAAAAATTAAAATTTTACAAGAAAGACCATCGAATATATACCTGAACTTGCTCACAACAATCAAAATGCATTCCAACATATTTTTGTCAAACTGCCAAAACCAAAGGCATGCCAACATAGACTAAGAGCAAACTAATGATTCAAAAGAAAGAGCACATGCAACATTGCAATTTACACAACTAAAGACATCAGAAAGTCCTAGTGAAGTTTTTCGACATGACCTCCAGACTTCTTCACCGGGGAATATAAAGGTCGAAAAACGTATGTTCACCCAATAGGGAAATAAACTGAACGATGTTGATCTGTATCCGGTAGTCAATTTTATGATTGAGAAAATATCTTTCTATTTCCCAATTAAATATGGACCAGCGAGTCAAGAAAGGCACCACATTTATTTTTTCTTCTTTTCCATATAGGGTTTCTTTTTGAAGTTTGATAGTAACTCTCTATTGAGGACAACTGAATATGACACATTATACTACAAGTCCCTGTTTAAATGCGAGTGGGAGATCTTCAAAAACCGAGTGTACTTGGGGTTTGGCGTTGCAGCTATCTCTTATTATCTTCACTCACCAATAGCCCAATAGATATTGCTTCACTACTTTTTTGGGGTTGAAAAGTGTTTCACTACATATCTGTTCCAGCTTTTTATGAGTAATATTTCCTAGCTATGCGCATAGCGGGAGCTTAGTGCATCGGGTTGCTCTCTTTTTTCACTAATAAATAGATAATGAGAATCTACTTACCATTATAACATTGCTATCCGTAGTCTCATAGTGAAAATTAACACTTCCCTAAAGTCATATTGTCATTAGTTGCTCATCCACATTGTACTAGTTAAATCCTAGCTTATTTAACCAAGCAGGAAAAACTTAATTTTAGTGATTAACTTTCACCAAAGATAGAATGTAATCAGTGATTGGCGAACGAGGACTGAAACATCAAACACAACTATTTGATCCAACCAAGTAAAACAGAGTATAAAATGCTCAGAGCATCAAAATACAACAAGAATTTACCTGCCTTTTACGCCTCCAATCTTCGATCCCTTCTTTCGCCATCGTTGCCCCGATCACAACCAGCAAAGGTGCTAGAATGCTACTGGCTGTATATGGAGCCAGAGGACTAAATGAAACACAAGCAACAACAAGAAAATATATATTTGCAACCCGCCTAAATTGCTCAAACAATGACTTTGGTATAAAATTAATCGCTGTGTACTTTGTAGTAGAAACATAATTCCCTCTGTATTTGAGCTGCACCTGTTCTGGATTATCAGGATCATTGCAATACACGATCCTCGAAAATCCCCTCCTCCCAATTTGACTGTGTTCCTCCTTAAACGAACACTTCATACATGAAAAACTATATAACTTACTGAACCGTATTTTCCTCCTTCCACCTCCCATTTTCTCCAATTCTAAGCAAAAATATTTTTAAAAAATACACACAAAAAAAACCCTGAAGTTCCTCAAACTACTATTACCACCACTTATTAAAACATAGATTATACTAATTTAATCCTCGCATTAAATTCCAGAAACTTGGCTAACAAAACAAAAAAATAAGAAAAAAATTAACTCCAAATGTGAACTAGTACTGCTTACAGCTTGGCACTGAGATAAAACACTGAAATAACAAAAATGGAAGAGTTCTTAACGTGAAGGTCCGTCTTTTCTCATATACTTAGCTTCAAATTGCCATAAAAATCAACCGAAATACCAAAATTGACGATGGAGTGTCAAGAAAAGTAAACCCTAGTAATTAGTTTTCGTCAAAATTCTTAACTTTGGTCTCAAGTACTAAAAATCCTTTACTTCCACTGTCGGTGTAGTGACAAATGTGCTCAAAACCTGTAAATTTTACGTGGACCAATAAAGAAACATTCACTCAAAAGGATAATTCTTGTTTCTATAAATTTCCAGATAGTGGTTTGGTTGAAGTTAGGAGGAAAAAAAAATTGAGGAGTTTCTAGTACAAGTAAGTAGTTGGCCAAGGAAATGTGTCAATTTTATGTTTTTTGCTGTTTTTACAAGGAAAAGAGAAGGAACAGTGAACTGGCAGCTAAATATAGCACACTTTTGGCATATCGAAACTTTGACTACGTGGACTATAATGACGTGGATTTCATCCAACCTTACACGTGGCTGATGATGTAAATCTTAACAATTTAAAGACTCGAAAGTAACGACCGTAATGTACCTAAGTACTTTTCGTGGACGACGACGTATATTCTAACCGTTCCGACAGGAGGCGCGTGCTTCAACGAAGGTGATTGAGGTGATGAGGTGGCTGTTTGGTGGGACCATTGCAGATCACAGTGTGCTGTTCCTTTATTTAGTTTGGGTTTCAAAAAGCATATTCCCTTTATATTTTTTTAATAAAAATAAAAAGCAAACAGAATGGTCAAAAGTAAATTTCATACTAATGATTTTTTCCGTTTATACTACCAAGCAATGCTGAACTTAATGCATTCTAAGTAGGGGTTCAATGGTTCGGTTTGGATCTATTTTTCCTTAAAAATAAACTAAACAAAGTAAGTCAGTTTTTCAAATATTAGAATCAAACCAAATTAATTAAGTCGGTTTTTTTCGATTCGGTTTTCTCTTAAATATAAGACATACACTACCAAACACATATTCTGGCGACCATATTTTCAACGTGACACTATCAAATCAATTGCCCTTTGTGAAATCTATTATTTATTAAAATATATTGATGATAATTGAATCAAATAATGATGAATAATTTAAGGACTCAATTAAAAATATTTTTTTAACATGAAATGGATTCTTATACTTAACAAAAGAAAACTACCAATAAACTAGAATACAAAGGTAAAGAACTGTACTAAAAGTGCAAACGATTAACATTCACCATAAAAATTTGAAACTTTTTTATAAATATATATATAGGTGTAATAATAAATTTGAAATAGCTACTCCTATAGTCGGTTTGGTTCGGTTATTTTTTTATTAAAACCAAAACCAAACCAAACCAAAAAGTATCGATTTTTTTGATCGATTTGATTTAATTTTCGATTTGATTCGATTTTTCGGATTTTTGTGAACACCCCTAATTCTAAGTTATTTCATTTGTAATTGCATAAAACAAGGAGTCTCCGATATTTTATACTTCCTAAATAAAGAGTGTTTTTGGTCGGTACTGATTTCTCCCTTAAGTCATTACTCATTACTGCTTAAAGAATTATTAAGTAATGTAAGAATATTAAAGGGTTTTTTTCATTTTAGCCAAGTCATTAGAAAATTAGTGATGTAATTAGGTCTTTGTACTTTTAATATAGTAGTATAGTTGTTTGCCTTAAAATTCGGATAATAATTAAACTTATATAGTTGTTAAGGATATGTGATTTCGTCCAATACCAATTGATAAACAAGAAATTAAACAGATGAATTAGGCAATATAATAAATCAAACCAGTGTGTGAGCAAAGCTTCGACCTCGATTTGAGGTGGCCCCGAGGTGGTATAGTAAAAACAGTAAACAAATAAATCAACTCTGATGAACAATAGGTGAAAGAGGTAGCAAGGAAGCAAGAGAGTAACGAGTGTTTATATTTTTTTTAGTGAGCAATGATGATTACAAATGAATGGAGTTCGTCTTTATATAATAGAGTGTCACGATCCAAGTTCTCCCTCCGTGAACCGTTATGACGACACCTAGTCTCTACGACTAGGTAAGCCTAACATCTTTGAGGAAATGAAACGAAACACTACTGGAAATTGGACCTATGACAACAGTTTTTTCTGCAACAGTTGTACAACCGTTGCAATTGATTGTCCATTGCAAGGGTTTGAATTGTTGCAAAAGTATCCTGATCCTATCGGAGCACTTTCGTAATAAAACTGTTGCATTAGCTATAAAAACCGCTACAATTAATGTATTTAATTAGAACTGTTACTTTAATTGTTCCAGTAATTCCTCTACAACAATGGTTCAGTAACAATATTAGCTACAGAGACGATTTTAGCTCCCTCCTCACTTTCCCTCTTCTATTTTTCCATGTCATTTTTAACTCTTTTTATATTCTACTTTTGTTTGTTGTTTTGTCAAAAGCGTAACATATCGAAACTTCTCTCGAACACATCGACTTTGAAATCTCTCTGCGAGCAACAAACCTATCTTAGAGGAGTCGAGAATCAAAACTTTGAAATCTGATCTTCAAAGGTTTGAAGAACCGTGTTGAATCTATGAAGGAGCTCTGAACTCGGTGTCTCGATCTCTTCAACTTGCTTCATAGTTGCATGATCAAAGTAAGAAATCCAAATCTTGACCTCAATTTCTCGATTTTCAACATTTTTCTAGTATTTCACGAATTTCTTGAATGGTGATAATTTATGTGCGTATGTTTTTGTAGTTAGGGTTTTGAATTTATGTGTTTGTAGTTAGAGTTTCGAATTGAATATACTATTGTTGCGCATGTATAGTTTTGTACATTCAGATCTATTAGTTTTATGTATGCGTGTGTAATTTTTTTAGAAAGAAAGAAAATAATATTTCTATACGTTAGAATCTAACAAAAGGAAATACAAGAAGTGTTTGACATGGGGAAGAGTATAGATGGACTCCGAGGTCTGCGAACGCGATAGATATAACTTGAAGTCTCTACAACTACCTCGCCTCACTGATAATTCGGCTGATAAGAGGTACCTGGATCTGCACACGAAAAATATGTGCAGGGACATGAGTACACCACAACGGTACCCAGTAAGTGTCAAGTCTAACCTCGGTCGAGTAGTGACGAGATCAGGTCAGGGCCCTACTGGTATATATATAATAAACTAAGACAGAACAAAATATTGCAGTAAAAATAAGTACTAAAATTTAACAAGAATGAAATCATAGAAAATCAACAGCTCAGTACATAGAGATAACAACAGAGGATCTCCCAGAATACCGTTCTGTAGTCCCAAACATAAATGTGCAGGGGGGTCTACTGGAATACCTTTCCGTAGTCCCAAAGTAAATATGCAAAACATGGAGATCTATCAGAATACCGATCCGTAGTTCCAAAGTAAATATGTAGAACCGAGACTAAGCACACGTCAAGAAAAATAAGAAATTTCACTCAACATGTTGCACAGAGTTCAGATAAGCAATTAAGGCAAGTAGACATGCTATTCTAAGCTAACATGATACTACACATGCTGATATAACTCAAATAACAAGAAGAACATGTCATTATTCAGTGAAAATCGGGTTTTTACAATAATTTGCCCGTGTACGTACTTGTCACCTCACGTACACGGCGTGCACACATCTAAAACAGTACCAATCCTAAGGGGAGTTCCCCCACACAAGGTTAGGCAAGCCAATTACCTAGAACCAAGCTCAATCACTCGATAACAATGCCTTTACTACGAATATCCAACTCCGAATGGCCCAAATCTAGCCAAAAGCAATTACTTATCTTAAGTATAACTATAATAAACTAATCTAATTAATGAGATCAATACTTAAATAAGAAATTCGAAAATTAGCCTAAAAAGCCTCCAGGGGACCACGTCTCGGAATTGGGTAAAAGTCACAAAATATGAACACACATTCACTCACGAGTCCAATCATACCAAAATTAGCCAATTTCGATCACAACTCGACCTTCAAATCCCCAATTTATGGTTTATGAAGTTTCTATAATTTTTCCCAAATTTTCATCTCAAATTACTAATTAAATGACGAAATCAGTGACATATTCATGTATATTAACCATATCCGAATTAGAATCAATTACCCCGATGAATTCCTTGAAAAACCCACGAAAAAACGTTTCAAACCGAGCTCCCAAAGTCCAAAAATGAAATAATAACCTAAGCCTCGATTATATAGTACATTATCTGAACTCACCATGTGCGGTCCACGCAATTCCAAGTGCGGCCGCATATCCCAGCTCCTGCGGTCGCACAAAAATTGTGCGGCTGCACTCTCTTGGTGACTGCACTGCCAAAATATAGTATCTTGGCCATAACTTTCTCTATAATGTCCAAATGATGACTTTTTTACCTTTATGGAAACTAGATACAAAGGAATACAACTTTTGTTTTTGAATTATCTCAAAATTTCTCGTAGATCAAAATATATAAGCTTCCTAAGTCGGACCAATGAATCTGAGAGTTCCTGAGTGCGGCCGCACACTCCTCTGTGGCTTGAAGTGCGGCCGCACACAAAATTGTGTGGTCCGCACAATTCCCCTGAGGTCCGCACTTCCCTTTTGCCTCAGCACTTCCAAAATGTGCAGTCTGCACTTCCAAAGACCCCCAGAACAACATTAGATGTCGAAAAGCCCGTACTCGCTCAAAACTCACCCTGAAACTCACCCGAAGCCCCCGGGACATCAACTAAACATACCAACCAATCTAAAACACCATAAACTTAGTCGATCCCTCAAATCACATCACACAACGCTAAAATCATGAATCATCCCCCGATTCAAACTTAAAGAACTTGAAACTTCCAAATTTGACAACTGATGTCGAAACCAACCAAACCATATCCGATTGACCCCAAATTTTGAACACAAGTAATAATAAACATTAAGGACCTACTCCAACTTTCAAAATCGGAATCCGAACTCGATATAAAAAATTCCACTACCAGTCCAAAACTCAAAAAAATTGACCTTTGCCATTTTCAATCCTAATTGAGCTATGGACCTTCAAAACACAATTCGGACACGCCCCTAAGCCCAAAATCACCCAACGAAACTAACAGAATCGGAGGAATTCCATTCCGAATCCGTCTTCACACTGTTCCGACTATGGTCCAAATTCTAAGACTTAAGCTCCCATTTAGGGACTAAGTGTCCCAAAACACTCCAAAAACCAAAATGAAACCTCCTGGCAAGACACAATAGCAGAAAATAGATATGAGGAAAGTAGTTAATAGGGGATCGGGGTTCTTACTCTCAAAACGACCAGTCGGGTTGTTACATACTCCCCCCTTAAAACAATCGTTCATCCTCGAACGAGCATAGAGACATACCTGAAGTTGTGAAAAGATGAGGATAACGATTGTGCATATCCTGCTTGATCTCCCAAGTTTCCTCCTCGAGCGGCTGACCCCGCCACTGAACCTTTACTGATGCAATGTTCTTTGACCTTAGCTTTCAAACCTGGATGTCCAAAATAGCCATTGGCTCCTCAACATAAGATAGATCCTTGTCCAACTAGACTGAGCTGAAATCTAACACATGAGACGGATCACTGTGATACTTCTGGAGCTTAGAAACATGGAATACTGGATGAACTCCTGCTAGTCTGGGAGGTAAGGCAAGCTGATAAGCAACCTCCCCAACTCGCCGCAACACCTCAAATGGACCAATGAACCTTGGGCTCAACTTGCCCCCTCTTCTCGAACCTCATGACGCCCTTCATAGGCGAAACCCAGAGCAAGACCTGCTCTCCAACCATGAATGCAACATCGCGAACTTTCCGTTCTGCATAACTCTTCTGTCTGGACTGGGTTGTGCGAAGTCTATCTTGAATCACCTTAACCTTCTCCAAAGCATCCTGAACCAAGTCTGTGCCCAATAATCTAGCCTCGCTCAGCTCGAACCAACCCACTGGGGACCGGCGTCGCCTACCATACAGAGCCTCATACGGTGCCATGTGAATGCTGGATCGATAACTATTGTTGTAGGAAAACTCCGCAAGGGGAAAGAACTGATCCGAAGAACCTCCAAACTCCATCACACACGCACGAAGCATATTCTCAAGAATCTGAATAGTGCGCTCGGACTGTCCGTCCGTCTGAGGGTGAAATGTTGTGCTCAACTCCACTCGAGTACCAAACTCACGTTGTACGGTCCTCCAGAACTGTGATGTAAATTGCGTACCCCGATCATAGATGATAGATACCAGCATTCCATGAAGCCTGACAATCTTGCGGATATAAACTCGAGCCAGATGCTCAAAGGAATAAGTAGTCATCACATGAATGAAATAGCTGACTTGGTTAGTCCGTCCATAATCACCTAAATTTCATCAAACTTTCGCTGAGTTTGTGGGAGTCCAACAACGAAATCCATAGTGATCCTCTGCCACTTCCACTTCGGAATCTCTAACTTCTGAAGCAATCCACCTGGTCGTTGATGCTCATACTTCACCTGCTGGCAATTTAGGCACCGGGCAACATACTCCACTATGTCTTTCTTCATCCTCCTCCACTATGTCTTTCTTCATCATCCTCCACTAGAAATGTTGCTGCAAGTTCTGGTACATCTTCGCGGCACCCGAATGAATAGAGTACCGCGAGTTGTGAGCCTCCAGAAGAATCAACTCCCGCAATCCGTCCACATTGGGCACTCATAACCTGCCTTGCATCCTCAATGCACCATCATCACTAATAGTGACCTCCTTAGCATCACCGTGCTGAAGCGTGTCCTTAAGGACAAGCAGATGGGGGTCATCATACTGACGCACCCTGATACGATCATAAAGAGAAGACTAGGAGACCACACAAGCCAAAACTCGACTCAGCTCGGAAATATCCAATCTAACAAACTGGTTGGCTAGGGACTGAACATCCAGTACCAATGGCCTCTCTACTGTTGGTGAATATGCTAAGCTCCCCAAACTCTCCGCCCTGCGACTCAAGGCATAGGCCACTACATTGGCCTTCTCGGATGGTACAGAATAGTGATATCATAATCCTTAAGCATCTTTAACCACCTTCTCTGACGCAAATTAAGATCCTTCTGCTTGAACATATGCTGCAAGCTCCGGTGAGTAGTGTAGATCTCACAAGGGACACCGTACAAATAGCGCCTCCAAATCTTCAAGGCATGAACAATAGCAGCTAACTCAAGGTCGTGGACATGATAGTTCTTCTCATGCACCTTCAGTTGTCTGTACGCGTAGGCAATCACCCTATGGTTCTGCATCAACACCGCGCTGAGGCCAACTCGTGATGCATCACAATAAACTGTATAACACCCCGAACCTGAAGACAATACCAATACTAGGGTTGTAGTCAAAGTTGTCTTGAGCTTTTGGAAGATCTCCTCACACTCCTCTGTCCATCTGAACGAAGCGCCCTTCTGGGTCAGCCTGGTCATTAACACTACAATAGATGAAAATCCCTCAACAAATCGACGGTAATAACCCGCCAAACCAAGAAAGCTCAGGATCTATGTAGTTGAGGACGGACTAGGCCAACTCTGTACTGCTTCCACCTTCTTCGGATCCACCTTGATCCCCTCACTCGACACTACATGACCCTCTAACCAGAACTCACACTTTGAGAATTTTGCATATAACTTCTTCTCTCTCAAGGTTTGAAGCACTATCCTAAGGTGTTGCTCATGATCCTCCCAGCTCCGGGAGTACACCAGGATGTCGTCAATAAACACAATGACGAATGAATCAAGATAGGGACGAAATACATTGTGCATCAAATGCATAAATGTTGTTGGGGCGTTGCCCAAATGACATCACAAGGAACTCGTAATGACCATGACGAGTCCTAAAAGCAGTCTTCAGGATATCTGGCTCTCGGATCTTCAACTGATGATAACCTGAACGTAAGTCAATCTTGGAGAACACTTTGTCACCCTGTAATAGATCAAATATGACATCGATACGATGCAATGGATACCAGTTCTTCAATGTGACTTTGTTCAGCTGACGATAATCAATGCACATACGCATAGAACCATCCCTTTTCTTCACAAACAAGACAGGAGCACCTCAAGGTGACACACTAGGCCGAATTAAGCCCTTATCAAGAAATTCCGATAACTGATCCTTCAACTTCTGCAACTCGGGAGGGGCCATACAGTAAGGAGGAATAGAACAAATCAATGCCAAAATCAATATCTCTGTCGGGCGGCATGCCCGGAAGATCAACTAGAAATACATCAAGGAAATCCCTCACTATTGGGACTAACTCACTGAAGGGGTATCAATACTGACATCTCTCACATAGGCTAGATACGTGTCACACCCCTTCTCAACCATTCGTTGAGATTTAAGAAATGAAATAACTCTACTGGGAGTGTAATCTAAGGTACCCCTACACTCTAATCGCGGTATACCTGGCATAGCCAGCGTCACAGCCTTGGCGTGAAAATCAAGAATAGCATAATGGGGCGACAATCAGTCCATGCCCAAGATAACATCAAAATCTACCATGCTGAGCAATAATAAATCGGCTCTGGTCTCAAAACCGCTAAGGGGTCGTTTGGTAGGGCGCATAAGAATAATGCTAAATAAGGTGTATTAGTAATGCAGGGGTTAGTAATGCAAGCATTAGTTATACAGAGATTATTTCTTATGCATTGTTTGGTGTGGTGTATTAAAAATTAAATTACATTGCATAATTTTTAAGAAAATTAATTATTTACAAAAATGACCTCCATATCCTTTAACTTTAAGGGACTTTAAGGATAATTTTGTCTTTAACCATGTTAATGCATGCATTAATAGCCTTTGTATTGCTAATGCCATGGTTTCCTATACATTAGTTATACATAGGATAATACCAAATAGGGTGTATAACTAATGCTTGTATTAGTTGTACATATGTTGAAAAAGTGTACCAAAAAAGGTATTATTAATACACAGAGCTAATGCATGCATTATTTTCTCTTATACACTCTACTAAACGACCTCTAAGAGTAATCAAACACGACCGATACACGGGTCCACAACAAGAGAATCTCCCACATGAGTAGACACATAAACAGGGGAACTCAAAGAATCCTGAGACACGCCCAAATGCGGGGAAAAATAAGATGACACATAGGAATAAATGGAGCCTGGATCGAATAGAACCGATGCATCTCTATGACAGACCAGAACAATACCTGTAATGACAGAATCGGAAGCAACTACCTCTGTACGATCAGGAAAGGCATAGTATTTGGCATGGACTCCCTCTCTAGGGAGATCTCTACCTCCCTGGCCTCCACCTCGAGCTGGTTGAGCAGGTGGTGCTGGAATCATGGTCTGAGGACACTGTGGGGCATGCGGTGCCTAAGAAGTCTGTGGAGGTGCACCCCTACTAAGTCTAGGGAAAATCCTCACCACATGGCGAGTGTCTCCACACTCAAAGTAACCTCTCTACTGACGTGGTTGTGGGAAATGTGCGGTACGGGTACCTTGAGACCTATGAACACCTGAAACATTATGCGAAGCCTGAAACGCAAACTGAACTGGCTGACCCATAAAACCTCTACCATGCCGTACCCTGCATCCAGAATAAGGACCAGTGGATCTCTCCAGTCTACAAGGTATCCTCGCCTCCCTGTACTCTCTCTCTCTCCTGACCTCGTCTGTCCTCTCTCTTGGACCCACTTCTCATCTACCCGGCAAGTGATCCCTACCACCTGTTGAAATGGGAGCACAGGTTGTGTCGCCATGACACCTGGAACCTGACCAACGTGAACTCGCTGCTTTAGAGTGTGGGCGGCAGGAGTCTGGTCCCTCCCGCGGTCTGTGAAGTAGCTGGTACAACCGGAATCAACCCCGCCTGAACCAATGTACCAAACATGCTCAGTAACTGTTCTAAGGCCTCCTAAAGTCCGGAGGTAACAATAGGCGCCTCTGATACCTTCCCCTAATGGAGATACTAGCGACCCCTCAACAACTTTTCTCGTAGGTTCTCTAGTTGCGGTTCACACTACTCGTCGGCCTCTACCTCTGTCTTTGACTCTAGCGACACCTGCTCCGGGAGTAGCATCATCGATAACTAGAGTTTGTGTCCTCACCATCTGCTAGAGAATGGAATGACAGAAGTTCAAACTCCAAGATCAATAAGCTTGCACGATATGAATGAAAGAAGCGTAACTTTCCTAACATTTACATATCCTTCTGAAGATAAGTACAAACATCTCTGTACCGATTCGCGAGACTCTAATAAACCACCTTGTGACTCACGACTCCTATGAACCTAGAGCTCTGATACCACCTTGTAAGGACCCAAGTTCTCCCTCTGTGAATCGTCGTGACGACACCTTGTCTCCACGACTAGGTTAGCCTAACATTTTTGCGGAAATGAAACGAAAACATAAAATCTAGCAATTTACAAGTAGATTTACATAAGAAATTAAGATGTCGCTCGAAATATACCACGATCACTATTGAAACATACATAAACTCTCCCAAAACCTGGAATATCGTAAGTCACAAGTTACAGAAAGAAAACAGTGTTTCTATACCCCATAGTCAAACAAAAGGAAATACAAGAGGTGTTTGACATGGTGAAGAGTAGATAGGGACTCCGAGGTCTGCGAACGCGACAAATATACCTTGAAGTCTCTACAGCTGCCTCGCCTCACTAATAATGCGGCTGATAAGCGGTACCTGGATCTGCACACGAAAAACATGTGCAGGAAAGAGCATGAGTACACCACAACGGTACTTAGTAAGTGTCAAGTCTAACCTCAGTCGAGTAGTGACGAGATCATGTCGGGGCCCTATTGGTATATATATAATTAACTAAGACGAAATGAAATATTGTAGTAAAAATAAATACTGAAATTTAACAAGAATGAAATCATAGAAAGTCAACAACTCAGTACACAGAGATAACAACACGGGATCTCCCAGGATACCGTCCCGTAGTCCCAAACATAAATGTGCATGGGGGTCTACCGGAATACCGTTTCGTAGTCCCAAAGTAAATATGCAAAACACGGGGATCTACCGGAATAGCATTACGTAGTCCCAAAGTAAATATGCAGAACACGGGGATCTACCGGAATACCGTTCCGTAGTCCCAAAGTAAATATGCAGAACAGGGGGATCTACCGAAATACTGTTCCGCAGCTAGTCCCAAAGTAAATATGCAGAATAAGGGGATCTACCGGAATACCGTTCCGTAGTCCCAAAGTAAATATACAACTCAAACAACGGAAATAACAGTTACAACCAGAGAACCTACAATTTAGACTAAGCACAAGTCAAGGAAAACAAGAAATTTCACTAAACATGATGCATAGAGTTCAGATAAGCAATTAAGGAAAGTAGACATGCTATTCTAAGCTAACAGGATACTACGCATGCTGATATAACTCAAATAAGAAGAAGAACAGTTATTATTCAGTGAAAATCGGGTTTTTATAATAATTTGCATGTGTACGTACTTGTCACGTTACGTACACCGCGTTCACATATCTAAAACAGTATCAGTCCTAAGGGAAATTCCCCTACACAAGGTTAGGCAATCTACTTACCTCGAACCAAGCTCAATCACTCGATAACAATGCCTTTTCTACGAATATTCGACTCCAAATGGCCCAAATCTAGCCAAAAGCAATTACATATCATAAGTATAACTATAATAGACTAATCTAATTAATGAGATCGAGACTTAAATAAGAAATTCAAAAATCGCCCTAAAAATCCTCCAGGGGCCCACGTCTCGGAATCGGGTAAAAGTCACAAATATGAACACACATTCACTCACGAGTCCAACCATACCAAAAATTAGCCAATTCCGATCACAACTCGACCTTCAAATCCCCAATTTATGGTTTATGAAGTTTCTACAATTTTTCCCAAATTTTCATACAAAGTACTAATTAAATGATAAATTAGTGATATATTCATGTATATTAACGAAATCCGAGTTAGAATCACTTACTCGATAAATTTCTTGAAAAACCCACGAAACATCATCTCAAACCGAGCTCCCAAAGTCCAAAAATGAAATAATAACCTAAGCCTCAGTTATATATTACATTCTTTAAACTCACCATGTGCGGTCCGCACAATTCCAAGTGAGGCCGCACATCCCAGCTCATGCGGTCGCACAAAAATTGTGCGGTCGTACTCTCTTGGTGACTGCACTGTCAGGATTTAGTATTTTGGCCATAACTTTCTCTAGAGATGTCCAAATAATGACTTCTTTACCTTTCCGGAAACTAGACACGAAGGGCTACAACTTTTGTTTGGGAATCATATAAAAATTCCTCGTATATCAAAAGATATAATCTTCCGAAGTTGTACCATCGAATCTGAGAGTTCCTGAGTGCGGCCGCACACAAAATTGTGCGGTCCGCATAATTCCCCTGAGGCCCGCACTTCCCTTTGCCTCAACACTCCCAAAATGTGCGGTCCGCACTTCCAAAGACCCCCAGAACAACATTAGAGTGCCGAAAAACCCATACTCACTCAAAACTCAGCCGGAAATCACCCGAGGCCCTCGGGACCTCAACCAAACATACCAACTAATCCTAAAATACCATACGAACTTAGTCGAGCCCTCAAATCACATCAAACAACGCTAAAATCACGAATCATCCTATGATTCAAACTTAAAGAACTTGAAACTTCCAAATTCGACAACCGATGTTGAAACCAACCAAACCACATTCGATTGACCCAAATTTTGCACACAAGTCAAAATTGATATTACGGACCTACTCCAACTTTTGGAATCGGAATCCGACCCCGATATAAAAATTTCCACTACCGTCCCAAAACTCCAAAAATTTGACTTTCGCCATTTCAAGCCTAATTGATCTACGGACCTCCTAAACACAATCCGGACATGTCCCTAAGCCTAAAATCACCCAATGGAGGTAACGAAATTCCATTTCGGAGTCGTCTTCACACTGTTCCGTCTACGTTCTAAATTCTAAGACTTGAGGTCCCATTTAGGGACTAATAAGTGTCCCAAAACACTCCAAAAACCAAACCAAAACCTCCCGGCAAGACATAATAGCAGAAAATAGATATGGGGAAAGTAGTTAATAAAGGATCGGGGCTATTACTCTCAAAACGACTGGCCAGGTCGTTACATAAAGGAGTCATAATTAAGGTACACTTCTAATTACAGTAGGAAATCATATTAACAACTTATTAACCGCCATAGATTGATCCTTTACGCCACGATCCTCGACCAATCGCGGATATCTTGCCCTTTCCATTATAAAGCTATGTCGATGTTATTCGGAGTTTGTTCCTTTCTGGCCTCGATTGATATCGACCTCGATCTGAAAAGAAGCTTTGATTTTGGACTCGGCATCCTAGCCCTTCGACGTGTCATTCCTATCTTAACCAAATAGTAAAATCGGGTAGCACCGATTTATACCGTATACAAATTGTCCCCTAGTTTCTTAGAGTAAAATGATAAGAAACGACTTGACCCTCGATTTTCTGAAGACCTCGATAGTGATGCCATCCTTATGACGTAAGTGATGGAGGTAATCGAAATGTCCCGTCGGTATAGTTCCCCAAACCATTAATGCTTGTTAGTGGAAGGTCGGCCACTAGCACCACCGAACCGTCGCCACAACTCTATAAATATAAACTCTTTTGTTGAATCAAACTTTTGCTTTCACCTTCATCAGATTTTCTAAGTCTCTTAAACTATCTCCATCTTTTCTCGTTCACCACCCGTTGAGTCAGCTTCGCTAGTTCCAAAATACCAAGTTTCACCTCTTTCCGCCTCTTTCTACCTAAATCAATGGCGAGAACCTCCAAAACCGTTCCACAAAAAGAGAAAGCTTCTTCCTCTTCTTCCCGTCGGCCAGTGACAAAAGGCCGGTGTAACCACCCCCTCATGAGTTTGTTCCCGACCCTTGTGTCTTAAAATCTGACTTCAAAGTCCAGGATCCTCCATCGGTCCCTGGTCGATGTGAGCACGTGTCGAGGTATATCTGCTCGATAACAGCGACCTATCTCGAGGATGTGAAGAGGGATTGTAACTGGAGGATCGATGTCGTGGTACAGATCCCCGCCCTTAAGAGAGTATAACCACTCTTGTGGAGGGGTTTCTAAGTGTTTACACTTACCCCTTCACGTCGGGTGCTCTTGAACCAATTATCATCCACTCCTACAAGGGGTACCAGGTCACCCTCGGCCAAACTCACCCCTCTTTCTAGCGTACTGTGATCATGCTCCGCTTCTTTTCCAGCAAGGTCGAGGGGTTGCAGTTCACTCTCAGCCACCTCATGTGATTATATCGACCCCGAAATTTTTTAGGGTAGATCAAGATCCAACGTCTAGCAACAAAGGTTTTGTTCTCGAGCGTCGATGAGGACAAGGACTGGGGTTGGATGAGCCGATTCGTACAGGTAAGGACCTGCGACCTCATCCCAAAGGAGAAACTGTTGTTCCCCGAAAAGTGGAACCCCGATTGTAAGTAACATCTTATCCATTAGTCTTTATATTCCCATTTTGATTTACGTAACATTTTTATTTGTCATGCAGCGATTGCCTGGATGCCTCTTGTGTTTCTTGACCTCAAGGACTGGATTCGAAAGTTGGCCTCGACTTCCTTCTATGCCGAGCGTTGTTGGCGTGACTTGGCAAGGGGCAAATGGGAGGCAAAGAATCATGGTGATTGTTTTCTTCCTCATTTATGAGGTACTTCTCATATTTCTCTTTCTCACTAAGATTCTTTTCGTGCATGCCTGAACAAGGACGTGATCTTGAGGCCCCCAAGCGGCGAGGAAGAGGCCAAGTCCCCGGTTCTGAAATCGGGGAAATATAAGAAAATGAAGGGGGTCTCGTTGTCCGAGGACCCCAAACCCAAAACTCGAAGGACCAGGAGGAAGGTCATTCCTCTCACTATGGACTCGGTCCAAAGTTTGAGAGAAGAGTAAGAAGAAGAAGAAGAAGAATAAGAAGAAGAAGATGGCGACGCCTCAGCTCTAGTGGCTCGACCCAGAAAGACTGTCGAGGCCGCCAAACCTTCAGAACCGGAGGTGATTGATTAAATCAAGCCTCATGATGAGGAGGCTTCCAAGAAAAGTTTGGGTAAGGACCCTGAATTGCCCGAGGTCGAGATCATCTCTCGGCCATCCACAAACATACCGGACGGGGCCGGTTATGAGACCCTGAGTGCTGATCAGAGCACCTCGAGTGACTCGCTCGGGGAAATGAGAGCAGGTCATTTGCCTTATCTACCGACTTACTCTAAGGAGGCGATAAGAGAGGCTTGGTCCATGAAAAACCCCGACATAGGCGGAGTCTCTAGTGAAGAGGATCCCTTTCGGGATTGCTTTACTAGGGTCGATGATGCCTCCGACCTTAATGATGCGTTCACCCTCTTCGAAGAGGCCCAATGTCTCCTATCTCAGGTAATCATTAATTGTTGTAACTTCTCTTATTCTTTTCCCTTCTTTAAGTCTGACTTATTTCCTTTTTCTCATATAGGCTTTTTCCAAGTATCGAGTTGATATGAGCCAATGTGAGACCGATATCCAGAAGGCTTCGGAGGAGAGAAATGCCCTTAAGCTCCTCTGTGGGCAAAAGGATGAAGAGCTCAGGGACCTTCGAGAAAACATGGCCAAGGACCGTCAAGAGGAGACTGAGTTGAACGAGCATGCAACTGCCCTTTTGAAAAAATACGGGCTTGACCCGAAAGTGGAGGCTAATATTTTTATGTCTCAGTTGCAGAAGAAGATTGAAAGGATCGAGATGTTCCGGGGGGAAGTTGATCAAGTTAAAGCTGGTTGCCATCGGTGGAAAGATAACATGGAACGCCTTGCTGCAGAAAAAGAGGTTGCCTCAGTCCAACTGTCATCGGCCGAAGTACAACTTTGGAGCACTAAAGAGAAGAGCTCATCCCAGGCCAAAAGGATCGAAGAGCTCGAGGCTGAGCTTGCTGAGGCCAAGGCGGAGGTCGAAAAGGCGAAGGTATTAACTGACAAGTCCATAGCCGTGTACCTAGCTGATGCCGAGGCTTCCCAAACTCAGCTGAAGGAGGCTACCAATCGAGTGCAGTGGAGTACTGATTTGGCTAAGTGCCAATCTCGGAGGGAGAACCTCGAGAAAATCCATGCTCGAGGCTTTGACCCCTCCGAGGAGATAGCTCAAGCTAAGGTGCTCGAAGCCGATGCCAGGTCGCTTGCCTCCTCCGATGACGATGAAGGCAGCCAAGGTGGGTCCGATAATAACGTGGGGACCGAAGAAGAAGTCTCCTCCGAGCATAGTAGGATTTGTATTTTTCCTTTTCTTTTTTTGTAAGACCTTTGTCGGTCTTTTGTACATATTTTTGTTCAAACATATATATAAAGAAATTTTTCTTTTGAATGCCTTATCAAATTTTGTCTTCAAACATGCTGTGTGTCTTGTAAAATTTTAGCACACTTTTATGCCTTGAACAATATGCTTGAGACTTTGGTTTTGGGTGTCTTGGTCGAAGTCACAATAGTACTGCTTTTATAGTCGATTTCGAGTAAGACTCGAACTCGAAGCAACATAACCCTTAGGTTTGTTTCGAGTAATAATGAATCCTCGAGTTGTAGTCGAGTGAGTTTTTATTCGAGCTTGAAGTAGTGGAACCCTTAGGTTAGAATTGAGTGAGAACGTGTTCTCGAACTATGAGTGTATTGGCCCTCATGCTCTTTGAATTGGGCCGATATAGCCTCAAAAGAATGGTTTATCCCCCCCCCCCCCCC
>ML282213.1:7446-27892 GCA_005239495.1 Nicotiana undulata | reverse complement strand
TTTTCCCCCCCCCCCCCCTCTTTCAGCTTAAAGACTTAATAAAATTTTCTTATGCCTTAGCATGTATTTTTTACCCATTGAGTTTTTTGAAGGTTTAATATTGATCGATACCCATTTGCTTTTTGTGCCTTAACACAAATTTGTATTTGAATAATTTGATACATCTTAAGCTTTTATGAGGGTTGATTTTATCGAAGCCTTTTGATTATTTTGCAGAGGGTAACCTTTTTAAACCAGTTTTCAAAGAATTCGAAGGCCTGTTTTTATTGCGGGACTCAGACGTCTCCAAGCCGCGTTAATTTGGCTGTAGCCTTTAGGTATGCCTCTTGGGCTTATTTACGAATAAAACTTCGAACTTGTTTGAAATGTTAGTCCCCGAAAATGACGACCTTGGCCTATAAATCAAGGGATGCATCTTTGAGGTCTTATGGTTTCGAGTTTAGATAATTCGGACATGTCGATTTTCAGCGGCAGTCCTCGAGTAGGGGGTCGATCGTTCGAGGTGTAGTCACATTTAGGCCCTTGATCCATTTTATGGAAGATCTAAGTATAGAGATTGTAAAGTAGAAAATTAGTATTGATGTGCTAGATATTTGATAAGGAAATGTGCTTATTGGGGCTCGACTAATCTATATGGACACGGTTCATTCGACCGTTTGGTCCATTACAAAGTTTTTCTATCGAAGCCCTTTTGATATGAAGTATTTTTTCTTGAAAATAAATCATCTTAGGGTGATGGCCCCCAATATTCGAGGTTAAATGTAAGAAAACCTCGGATACTCTAAGTCAGCATGAACAATGGTTGCCTCGTTAAAAACCTTGCTGGAAAAAATCATTTGGGAGAAAAAACGGTCGAAGGGGAAAAGAGTGCAACACGTGCTTTAGGGTCCTAGTATCTTCCTGCTCGATGATAATTCTGATATTTTGCTCGAATACCTGAAAATAGGTTAGCGTAAAACGTAAATGAAAAAGGAGAAGGTCATACCTTTGGTAGTTGCTCGTCGTTCGTGCCCAGCTTGTAAGATCCCTTTCCAACAATATCGACGACTTGATAGGGTCCTTCCCAATTTGGGCCGAGTTTCCCTTCATTAAGATCTCGAGTGTTGGTGGTGACTTTCCTTAAGACTAAGAGCCTGTTTGGCTTAGCTGATTCAGAGTAGCTGATAAGCATTAGGTGCTGAAAAGCACTTTTAAGTGCTGAAAACTGATTTAAAAAATAAGTAGTTACATGTTTGGATAAAAGTAATGAAACTAATAATAAGTAGCTGAAACTGTTTGATTAAAAAGTGTTGATAAGCTCTTTTTACGTTAAAATGACTTAAATGACCTTATAACAATTTTCACTACTAAAAACGTTATTTCCTTAAAATTTTAGATTCTACCTATTTATCATGTTATTTTAATTATAAAAATGATTAGATAATATCTATTTTTATAAATATAATTTATGTTATGATAAGTATACAATCATAAATTAGAAGGGGTGGAGTATAGATTAGCAAAAGTTAAGAAAAAACCCTTAAATAATGCACACAGTGTTTGTAGAGAAGAAACTAGCACTTAATATGCATTGACGAACTGGGATAGAGTAAAACTATACGAAGAGTTTTGTTTCAAAAGAAGTATTTTAGGGATAACATAATAAATATTTTGGTCAAACCTAAAGTGCTTATAAGCTGAAATTTGATAAGTTGGGGGAGACCAACTTATAGCTTTTGGCTTATTTTTTGGCTTATAAGCACTTAATTTATAAGCACTTTTAATTTTATCAAACGCGTATATAAGCCAAAAAGTGCTTATAAGCCAGTTTGACAGGCTTATAAGCTTAGCCAAACATCCTCTAAGTCCCCGATTCTGAAGTGGCGAAGGTTGGTTCTCTTATTATAATATCTCTCCATGCGTTGTTTTTGCGTAGCCATCCGAACGAATGCAACTTCTCGTTTCTCATCCAATAGTTCGAGGCTAGTATTCATAGCCTCGTGATTTTATTTTTCCATTGTATGTTGAAATCTGGCGCTGGGTTCCCCGACTTCGACTGAAATCAAGGCTTCGGAGCCATATACTAAGGAGAACGGAGTTGCCCCTCTAATGGACTTCGATGTTGTTCGAAATGCCTAAAGGACTTCGGGTAGGATTTGTTTCCATTTCCCCTTGGCATCGTTCAACCTTTTCTTCAGATTCTGAATGATAGTTTTGTTCGTTGACTCGGTCTGTCCGTTTTCACTTGGATGATACTGTGTAGATAAGATCTTTTTTATTTTATGTTCTTTGAGAGACTCGTTACCTTGCTGCCGATGATTTGCTTTCCGTTGTCGCATACAATTTTGGCAGGTATCCCGAATCGGCATATGATGTGATCCTAGATGAAGTCTATAACATTTTTTTCTCTGAATTTCTCGAAGGCCTGTGACTCAACCCATTTAGAGAAGTAGTCAGTAATAAACAAAATGAATTTAGCTTTACCTTGAGCCGATGGCAGAGAGTCGATAATATCCATCCCCCATTTCATAAATGGTCATGGGGATAGGACCGGATGAAGTTGTTCTTAGGGTTGGTATCATTGTGCATACCTTTGGCACTTATCACATTTTCGAACAAACTCCTTAGTGTCCTTTTCCATACTATCCCAATAGTATCTTGCTCTGATGATTTTGTGAACTAATGATTCGGCACCAGAGTGGTCCCCACAAGTACCTTCATGAACTTCTCGTATGACATAATGGGTGTCCCCTGGTCCCAAACATACTGCTAATGGTCCGTCATACGCCTTTCTGTACAATGTTCCATCTTCAACCAATGTGAATCAGACAACTTTTGTTCGTAGGGCCCTCGATTCTTTAGGGTCCGATGGAAGCTTTCCGTTTTTCAAGTACTCGGTATATTTATTCCTCCAATCCCATGTTAAGCTTGTGGAGTTTATCTCAGCATGACCTTCTTCGATCACGGATCTCGAGAGTTGAACGACAGTTCCCGACCTGATTTTGTCCTCCTCGACTGATGACCCCAAATTTGCAAGAGCATCGACTTCACTGTTTTGCTCTCGAGGTATGTGTTGCAAAGTCCATTCTTTAAAATGGTGCAAAGTCACATGTAGCTTGTCCAAATACCTTTGCATTCTATCCTCCCGAACCTCGAAGGTTTTGTTTACTTGGTTTACTACCAGTAGGGAGTCGCACTTGGCCTCAATGACTTTTGCCCCAATCTTTTAGCTAGTTTGAGACCTGCAATCATGGCCTCGTACTCGACCTCATTGTTAGTCAACTTAGAAGTTTTGATGGATTGTCTGATAGTGTTTCCCGTGGGCGGCTTCAAAACGATGCCTAGCCCGGACCCCTTTACATTGGAAGTGTCGTATGTGAAAAGGGTCCACACCCTCGATGATGTACCTGATTTTAACAAAAGTTCTCTTTCGACTTCGGGTACGAGGGTTGGCGTGAAATCGGCCACGAAGTCTGCTAAAATTTGAGACTTGATGGCCATTTGGGGTTGATATTCGATATCGTACCCACTGATTTCGAAGGCCCATCTGGCCAATCGGCCCAACAGTTCGGGCTTATGCAAAATATTACGAAACGGGTAAGTGGTTAATAACATATGAGGTGATATTGAATTATGGTTTTAGCTTCCTAGAGGCGCATATAAGAGCAAGTGCCAATTTCTCTAAGTGTGGATATCTAGTTTCTGCTTCTCCTAGAGTTTGTTTTACATAATAATCAAGAAATTGCGTACCTTGCTCTTCTCGAACTAGGACACCACTTACTGCGATTTCTGAGACAGTACAAGTAGAATTTTTCATCTGCCTTTGGAGTATGAAGCAATGGTGGGCTCGAGAGGTATCGTTTCAATTCTTCTAACGCTTGTTGGCATTCCGGGGTCCAGGCGAAATCGTTCTTCTTTTTGAGTAGAGAGGAGAATATATGGCTCCGATCCGACGATCTCGAGATGAATCGGCCTAAGGCAGCTATCCGCCCTGTCAGCCTTTGCACGACTTTAACGATGTCCTCGACAGTGATGTCTTCGATAGCCTTGATTTTATCGGGGTTGATCTCGATTCCCCGATTCGACACCATGAAGCCAAGGAACTTGCCCGAACCGACCCCGAAAGCACATTTCTTGGGGTTGAACTTCATGTTGTATTTCCTTAGTATCTTGAATGTTTCCTGCAAATGTGTCAAATGGTCCTCTGCGTGCAGGGATTTAACTAGCATGTCATCAATATACTTCCATTGACTTACCTATTTGTTCTCCGAACATTTTATTTACTAGGCGTTGGTAGGTAGATCCTTCATTTTTTAGCCCGAAGGGCATTATGTTATAACAATATGTTCCATACTTGGTGATAAATGAAGTCTTTCCTTGGCCTTCCAGGTTCATTTGAATTTGATTGTACCAGGAATAGGCATCAGGAATACTAAGGATCTCGTGGCCGGCCGTGGCGTCGATCATGAGATCGATGTTAGGAAATAGAAAAGAATCTTTAGGTCATGCCTTGTTCAAATCCTTATAATCTACACACATCCCAAGTTTGTTCCCTTTTTAGGAACTACGACTACATTGGCTAACCATTCGGGATATTTCACCTCCCGAATGGACCCTATTTTGAGGAGTTTAGTTACCTCGTCCTTTATGAATGCGTGCTTTACCTCGAACTAGGGACTTCTCTTTCGCTTCACCGGCTTGAACTTTAGGTCCAGACTCAGTCAAAGTGTTGTTATCTCTGGTGGGATCCCTATCATATCTAAGTGGGACCATCGATAAGAAATTTAATAAGATTTTTCTTGAGTTCGGGGGTTAACCCCGTCCCCAGGTATACCTTTCGCTCTGATAGGTACTCAATCAATATAACATGTTCCAGCTCTTTGATCGATTTGGTGGCGTCGAATTCTTCGGGAACAACGAAGGTTCGAGGGGTCAAAAAATCTTCACCTTCTTTTCCCTCTATTTCCTAATTCCCCGATTCAGTCGAGGCTGGTGGTTGTGATTGCTATTTGGCTTCCTATTTACCTTTGGTGATCGATCATTTCGATGTTGACAACACCGATATCGGTATTACCTCATCGACCGCGAACATTTCTTTTGCAACATGGTGCTCCCCGTACATTGTTTTTGCCCCGTCCGACGTCGGGAATTTCATCATTTGGTGGAGAGTCGAAGGGACCGCCCTCATGTTGTGGATCCAAAGCCTCCTAATTAGGGCGTTGTATCTCATGTCTCCATCGATTACGTGAAACTTGGTATCTTGGATAGTTCCAGCCACGTTCACCGGTAGGATAATCTCTCCTTTAGTTGTTTCACTAGCCATATTGAAATCGTTCAAGACCTGAGCTGCGGGCACGATTTGATCTTGTAGGCCGAGCTGCTTCACGACCCTTGATCGGATGATATTTTCCGAACTACCCGGATCCACTAAAACACGCTTAACTTGAACTTTATTTAATAAGATAGAAATTACTAGAGCGTTGTTGTGAGGTTGAGAAATTCCTTCTGCTTCCTCGTCGTTGAATGATACGGTTCCTTATGGCACATAATCTGGGGTCCGTTTTTCCTTAGTAATTGATACCTTGGTGCATTTGAACACGGTCCCTTGTGGAATATCGACCCCCCGACGATCATATGAATTACATGTTGCGGCTCCTCCTGTTCAGTTTTCCTGTTGGCGTCTCTTTATCTAGAATTATTCTTGGCCCGATCACTTAGGAACTCTCTAAGGTGTCCCTCATTGAATAAACGGGCTACCTCCTCTCTTAATTTCCTGCAATCATCTATATTGTGACCATGTGTGCCATGATATTTACACATCAAATTGGGATTTCTTTGGGAATGATCGGTCTGTATGGGCCTGGGCCATCTAGTATCTTTGATTCTTTCAATTGCCGATACAATGCCTGATGCATCAACACTAAAATTATATTCCGACAATCGAGGTGCCTATGTTGGATCGACATACTTATCAAAACCACTTTTTCTCATAAGTCCCCGAGAATTCTATCATCGATCACTTCTTCGATCGTTCCGGGCAGAATTATGTCCCGGGCCACTGTTCTTGCGATCTGTGATGTATAGTTGATATCGGTCTTTGTTCGACCGCGGCTCCCTGTAGATGTCCCTCTAATTTTTAGTTGTTGACATGTTTGGATGCACTGAGCCGGAATGAGCTCCTAATTGGTCATCATCGACCTTGATCTTCAATTGGTACCGATTGTGTACATCAGCCCAAGTTACCGCCAGATGTTCGATCAAATTTTGCTTCAGTTGATGTGATGCTATCGAACTTCGTTCATTCAATCCCTGAGTGAAATCTTGAACGGCCCAATCATTTGTGACCGGTGGAAACTCCATGCGTTTCATTTGAAATCTGGATACAAACTCCCTCAGCATTTCATTATCCCTCCGTCTTACTTTGAAAAGGTCTGATTTCCTTGTCGCAACCTTTATGGCCCCGGCATGTGCCTTTACGAAAGAGTCTGCTAATATGGCAAATAAGTCAATGGAATTTGGCGGTAGATTGTGGTACCAAATCATTGCCCCCTTCGACATTGTCTCTTCGAATTTCTTCATAAAACAAATCCGAGCTCATTGTCCTCCAAATCGTTACTTTTGATGGCGCATGTATAGGAGGTAACATACTCGTTGGGATCGGTGGTCCCATTGTACTTCGGTATATCCGGCATGAGAAACTTTTTAGAAATGGGCTTCGGAGCCGCACTTGGGGGAAACCGTTATTGTACAAATTTTTTCGAATCCATCCCCTTCAAAATCGGCGGTGCCCCCGGTATCTGATCGACTCGGGAGTTATATGTTTCCACTTTCTTATCATTTTCTTTTCTCCCGACTCAATCCTTTTGGTGAGTTACTCGAGCATTTTCATTATTGCAGGATCCGTCCCTGATTCATTATTATTCGACCTCTCTGGTGTTGGCTCGACACGACATGTGGCTTCTGGTTCGACCCCACTCGGGGTTCTATGTTGATTATGTAGTTGTGCCATAGCGACTTGCTGAGCCTGTAGCATTTCGAATATTACTTGGAGACTAACTCCTCCACCTCTTCTGCCCTGTGCACCTTGGCCACCAGATCAGCCTTCTCTATGTACACCCCCTTCGGGGTCTGCACCCAGATCTACATTTAAAGCAACGTGCAAACTAACATCGACCGGTTTGGCAACCGATGTTCCCCCGAGATAAGCCTGCGGCACCTCGACTCCTGGAGCAATTACATTGTAATTTTCCCCATGGAATCCGAGGCCATTGTCACCATGTGTGGGTGCGTTTTGTGAGTTTGACATATTTTAACCTGAAAGCAAAGGTACTTGACAAGAACAAGCGTAAAATAGTGTGTGTTATCAGAATCAATACTGAACAATCATTATTATCCTTAGCCCCACGAGTGGGCGCCAAATTGGTAAAATTCAGATAACAATTAAACTTATATTGTGATTTTAAGGATATGTGATTTCGTTCAATGTCAATTGATAAACAAGAAATTAAACAGATAAATTAGGAAATAAAATAAATCAAAGCAGTGTGTGAGTAAAGCTTCGGCCTCGATTTGAGATGGTCCCGATGTGGTATAGTAAAAACAGTAAACAAATAAATCAACTCTGATGAACAATAGGTGAAAGAGGTAGCAAGGAAGCAAGAGAGTAACGAGTGTATATATTTTTCTCAATGAGCAGTGATGATTACAAATGAATAGAGTTCCTCTTTATATAATAGAAGAGTCCTAATTAAGGTACACTTCTAATTACAGTAGGAAATCATATTAACAACTTATTAACCACCATAGATTGATCCTTTACGTCACGATCCTCGACTAATCGCGGATATCTCGCCCTTTCCATTATAAAGCTATGCCGATGTTATTCGGAGTATGTCCCTTTCTAGCCTCGATTGATGTCGACCTCGATCTGAAAAGAGGCTTCGATTTCGGACTCGGCATCCTAACCCTTCGACGTGTCATTCCTATCTTGACCAAATAGTAAAATCGGGTAGCACCGATTTATACCGTATACAATGGTATAGATAGATTAAACCATACAAAATATTAAAATATTAACTATGGTAGTATATATGTTAGCGTTTGGCCATAGAATCCCAAATTTGTTTTGAAAAATCTGATTTGGGTGAAGTTTGGTTTGAAGATGAAAATGTATTTGGACATCAGTTTTCAAAACATATTTTTCAAATTTATTTTGGCAAAATCTATGTCCAAACGAGTCTTATATATGGAGATTATTTCTTGATGTTACAAACGTTCAGTCACATAAATATATGTCAAACTCTTGTAGTTGTGTTCAAGCAAAATCTATAACTATACTATATTACCTTTTTTACGCTTGTAAAATAGAGTTTACATTAGAAAAAATAATCATTTAATAATTTTCCTAATATTTAAGATTTTAAAATTAACTAAAAATTTAACTCCTCTCCTTATTTGAACTACTGAGCTCATAGAATTTAGTGATTTAAACTTGTCAAAATCATGAAAAAGTATTCTATAATTGCAAGACATTAATTAAAACTCTAATTGTTATGCCTACTCCTATTTGAAGTGCATTCGTTCAGCTAATGAAAAAAAAGTGCATTCTATGTTGTTCACAGTGACAATACAAGTTCAACCACAAATTGAGTATAATTAGGATAGTTCAATACTGTGTATTAAGCAACGAAGAAATCATAGGCATAATTCATTGGTAAAAAATCATTGATAAATATGTTGTGTGAAAGTATCAACATTCTGTACAACGGATTACGAACACAAAAATGATCGTATTTAGGTAATTGGTCGCGTATAAATAAAGTACTATTAAAAAAAGTACGAAATCCCTTAGTGAAATATTGTTCGCCTTTTTATACTTTTAAAATACATTTTACACTAGATAAAATAGTCATTTAATTATTTTTTCTAATATATTTTAATTATTTTTTTACATTCAGGAAATAGCCATTTAGTTATTTTTCTAATATTTAGGACGTTAATTTTTTTCATTCCTGCCAATTCTAGAATTTCTTCTTTGGATTTAGGTAAAAATGAGCTTTTGAACTCCTTTCCGATTTAGGAATCTTTTAAAAAGCACGTTAAGTATAGTTTAATAATATTTAAATAATTTTGTAAGATTTTATATTTATTTATACTATATTAAAAGCACGAAGGCCCTTAGCGAAATGCTGTTCGTTTTTTTACCCTTTAAAAATAAGTTTCATATTGGACAAAATCGCAATTAAATAATTTTTCTAATTTTAAGGACTTTGAAATCAACTAAATTTTCTTCCCTAATTTGAATTATGTAAGAACTCCTAATATTTAGAGATACAAAATCAATAACTTTTTTTTACGTATATAAGTCATTTTCTTATTTAAATTGTTAACTATATTAAGACGTAAAATAAACATAGTTCAATTACGACGTAACAACTATTCGTTAATAATTTTAGTTAGGGCACATATAAAAAGTGCATGTAGTACATATAGAAAAGAATTATCGGTAAAATAAAATAACCGTTGAGCTAAAAATTTATAAGAACAAATAATAACAATCGAGTTCGGATGCATGTGTGATTACTTAGGTATAGATAAAATAAGGTTATAGGTTAGAGGCTCCATTAAAATAAGTAAAATACGGAAAAATAAATTGTTATTTATGGTAAACTATCTAACACAAATTATGTAGTAAATAACATGAAATATACATGCAACAAGTGCTCAACTAAAGTTGAATAATTTTTTTACCTTTCAATCAACGCTACTTCTATGACATTTTTGTAGAATGAAGCAAGTAAGGGAACAAAGTGAAGGAAAAATAAACTCCCGAACAAAAAAATACTTATCATTTTGGAACTTAATTTTGTGTTAACTTTTATATTATAATGCAAACACAACTTTTGAATATTATTTATGTTATTTTGAAAATTTATTTTCATTAACACGAGGACACTGAAATACACGCGCTACTTTAAAATAGTTGAAAAGAAAAACGGAATACAGAGAAGAAAAAAATAAAAATAAAAATTGAAAAACGGAATACCTTTTCAACCGTGCTTTTATTATTTCCATAATATCAGTCCCCTTTTTTTTCCGATTCTTTTCCCAAAAGACGTTCCTTTTTTCACCGAAGGTAAAACCGAAGTCCTTTTATGTACTGTCGCCGAAATTTTCTCTCTCTTCAATAAACGGCGAAGATTCGATCAGAAGAACAGGGGACGACTAACTGCAAGGTAAGAAAGAACTATATCTTCAGATTATAATAGTAGCATCATCAATGGCGGAGTAGTCGAACGGTTTCATCGCCAATTCACCTTACAAAAACGGCGGCGTTTTCACCGGATTTCATTCTCTGTAGTCAGATTCAGTTCTCGAAATTTCCTCTATTGCATCGGAACCCTAGGTCTGTACTGATTTCAGATTGAGATTTGATGTTACACTTGTCCAGGTGTCAGATTTAAGATAGTTATAGTCGTTCGGCTTCATAATTATCAGCGATGGTCCAATATCTGTCACTCTTACTTGTTTATTGGATTCATTTAGTGTTACTTATATGTTGAAATGTTACAAATTGTTAGATTTTGATGCGATTTATTTGATTCAGCTGCATTGGACTTGGAGTTATTGGGACTCTACTTTGTTTTTTCAGATTGCTGATTTCAGATGTTGACTTGCTGTTCTTCTGTTGACTTAATTGCTTTATTAGCTGAATGTACTCTCGCAGGAGACATCGACAATTGAAGAAGCAAAGTTTTTCTAAAAGCTTAGTGACATTTTATGAACTTTTGATTTTGGAAAAAAGCTTTATTGGTTGAGTAGTATCATGATTCGTGGGAAGTTTTTAACTGCACTTATCTTTTTTCTGATGTAGGATGAGTGTTTGATTGCCATTTCCGATTAATTTAAAAATTTAGAAAGTTCAAGCTGATATTTTGATGAACATACTAGAGTAAATAATTGACATGGTAGTTAAACACACTGCTTGCCCTTGCGAGAAAAAGCCACATTTTTGCTCTGCGTCTTCACTATTTTCTACAGATTACATAAAATGGGTGAAATGACACAAGAAAGTCGCCTAATCTCTGGAGGGACTTTTACTCACTACTTTCTGTTAAGGGACAGTGGCGAAGGCAGGATCTCAGCGAAGGGGGTTCAAAAAGAAAAAAGTTAAAAAAGATTGTAGCTAGAGGGATTTAAACCTATGACCTTACAAAGGGTTTGAACCCCTTGACCACTAAGCTACACTTTTGGGTTGTGTCAAAAGGGGATTTAAAACTTAATATATAGAGGTAAAAAACAGATTTTTCCTTATATATACAACGTAATTTTTCAACGAAGGGGCTTCGGGTGGACCCCCTTCCCCCTCTAGATCCGCCCCTGTTAAGGGGGCCTCAACGTAATTTTTCTGGCAATGCTAGTTGGTGAATTACAATGTATGAATAAGGGGGCCTCAACGTAATTTTTCTGGCAATGTTAGTTGGTGAATTACAATGTATGAAAGAGGGTCAAGTTGGTAATTTTCTTGCATCCCCGCTTGCAGTGCTCGGGTATCATATGTGGTCCCAAATTAAAGAGTCTTCAGTACTAGATAAAAAGCACCTAAATGGGAGTATTTGGGATAATGGGGGTAGAGTAGACTACAAATGCATTGATCTATTTACTATTTTAATTCGTTAGAAAAATTCAATATTTTCCGTAAACAACAATTCTTTTCATTTGCTAATGAATTTTATTATATGTATTACGTTATAAAAAGAAACTTATTAAATTATTTATACTTTATGTTACTCTCTGTTTAACATGACATCTCTTTGACCAATTTCTCCATCTTTTTTGCATTTCAAACTATTAGTTCAAATAACTCGTGTGTTTGCTTTCAAAAATTTGCTGAAGAGTCTTAACCAGAATCTTCCAACTTTTTTTTTGTGCAAAAACTGTTCTTCAATAAACCACCAAGAATAAAAAGTTTTTAAATTTTGCAAAATTTTGAATGCTTTCAGTTATTGCAAAAGTTAAATTTCTTTTTGCCGGAAGGCTATGGTCTAGTTATAAGAGCGCAACTTGTGATGTGTGGGTTATGCGTAAAGTCATGGGTTCAACTTGTGATGTGTGGGTTAGGCGCAAAGTCATGGGTTCAATCCTGCGCAATGGTCTTAGTATTTAAGTTGAGAACGGTAGAGGAATTGGCCCATTAATCATCGGGCTTGTGAGCGTGCGCCACTGGCCTCCGGGACTTCTAGGTTGTAAAGAAAAATTGAAAAACTTCTCCTTGTTGCTCTTCGGTTGAAAAACAGTTTTTCCTTTTATTTGCAAAACATGCAATTTTTTTCAATCCAAAACAAGTTTTCCAATTTCTTGAAGCAAACACCTAATATATTAGTCTATTTAAAGATAACTCCTAGTGGGTTTAATGAAAATGTGACGACGAAAAATATGTACGTTTCACATAGATGATCTTGTTTTCCTTTTTCAGTAGGCTGCCCAAATATCTTCTGTCCATTTTATCCTTTTCTAGTGGGAAGACTGGAGTACACGTCATCCACGAGTCAACATGTATTCATCGGGAGTCAAAATTACTGTCAAGTCATTAAAATGAATTCAAACTAGCCCTGCATATATGAGAACATGGAATGCAATTGAAATTTCCTACTATCTCAGCTGAAGAAAAGGGCAATTGTTTTTCAAGAAGGCTCAAAATTTTAGTTAACTTATTTGGCAACTTTTTGGGTCCTAGATTTCACTTTCAGACTCTCTCTCTCTCTCTTGTGTGTCTCTTCTTATTTCAGTTTTCTTGTTTTCATTATCTTCTTTCATTTGTTTTGGCAGATTGCTTTATCAGTTCTGGAGTTAACTCAGGCCTCAGCTTCTAGTGGCAGATTGCTTCTAGCATTCTACTATTTTGGTACTCCACTTAATCGTGTATCTGGGTTGTACTCAGCCTGAATATTAGCTTATCTCTGTGAGCAGCCTCACAGAATATATTGGCTAGGTTCATCTGGCTTAATGTTGAAGTGTTAATGAGTAGCACAGGCAGTATTGTGTTTGAAGGTGATCAAGGCAAGTCATTGCAATCGCTGTTGTTGGGTTATAAGACTTGTCAACCTGAGATATAAAAGCCGACTTATTCGATCTGGTGCATTTCAGGAATTTACTTCGTTGAAGTTATTCTTAGGGAAGTTCTTCCCATGAGGTAGCTGGAGCTATAAAATATCTTGTGGTTCACAAGCAAAATGCTATATAATTGGAAGAAGCCTCACATTATTTTCTCTACAGTGCTTGAGGTTGTTTATGTTGCAATATAACTAGCAATTATGGAACAACTATCAGAGAAAAAGTTCCCTGTCAACGCGAAAGATTATAAGTTATATGAAGAAGTTGGAGACGGTGTTAGTGCAACTGTGTATCGGGCTCTGTGCATTCCTCTTAATGAGATTGTTGCAATCAAGGTTCTGGATTTGGAAAAGTGCAACAATGACCTGGTAAGTCTGCTGTTTTTGATTTTACACGTGGTGCCATCTAAACATGTCTTTTAGATATATGTTAGATAGCAAACACCCTGGTATTGAATTTACTCAGAACAGTGCTGTCAAAGACCTGCTTTTTGATTTTTGATATTTTCTTGTTACCCGGTTACCTTTTGCGAAGTTACTTTTTCTTAAAACAATTGGCAATATTGTTAGAATGTTGCATGACTATACATATTTGATCCATCTACATAAGGAAGCAAGTCTCCTGGTCCCCTGTCTTCTATAGGTACAGACATGTATTAGTCTGTACCAATGTTGTCAAAGGCTCATTAAGCCCTGAAACTCAAGAAAGCTCAGGGTATGCGCTTCGCCTCACTTAGGCTGCGCTTCAGTGTAGGCAAGGCACCGAGGTGTGCGCCTCATTGCCTATAAGTTCTATTCTGAATAAATCGGTACAAAACTATAACTATGATTGGCAAAAAGATATATAAATTGTTGAGAAAATCTTTATGAATGAAATTGTCACTGCTTTCTTGCATGACATATATATTTTTATTTTTTTCTTCGTTGCGCCTTTTGTAACTAAAGCCCACACTTTAATTGCGCTTTGCGCTTAAAGCTCCGATAGACTTGACCCTTTTTAAACCTTTTGCCTTTGACCACACTGGTCTGTACTATTAATGAAGCCCCTACTCCTTTGAGTAAATATCTTGGTCTCTCATCACTACCTTGGTCATGCATAAAGTTTGTAACAAAATGTACCCAGGTTCGTATTACTAGCTTTAAGGAAGATGGGGCTCAATTGGTTTGTTTTCCTTTACTCTACTTTCTGCAATTCAGCCCTCATCTCTTTTTTTCTTTTTCTTTTCATGAATCTTCCTTAGATTAGTCCATCTTTTAGTAAATAGATTTAATCCAAGTTAAATCTGAAAAATCAAAAGTTCTTACTGGTATGCCTTGTGTAGTATGTGACACATGGTTTCTATATATAGGCAGAATTTACCACATTGTAATCGTGTAGCGGCCTGTGAACATTTTATTCATATTGATGGCATCTTCAAAAGAATTTCTTTTAAGGAGCATTCTTGGGCCTAAACATATGCTCATTTCAATTGCTGAGACTTCCTGAATGTTTTTGTGGTTATAGGATGGAATCCGGAGAGAGGTGCAGACCATGATCTTGATTGAGCATGCAAATGTATTGCGTGCACACTGCTCCTTCACTGCAGGTCACAGCCTTTGGGTTGTCATGCCATTCATGGCCGGAGGATCTTGCCTTCATATTATGAAATCTTCTTATCCTGATGGTTTTGAGGAGCCTGTAATTGCCACATTATTGCGCGAGGTCCTCAAAGCCCTTGTATATCTTCATTACCATGGACACATCCATAGAGATGTAAAGGTATCACCGTATTACCTGGTTCTGTGTAATAACAGTTGCATGGCATTCTTACTTCATCAAAAAAAGAAAGAAAGAAAGAAACAGTTGCATAGCATTCTTTACTAATTGTTTGCCATTTTTGAAGAAAAGGGGAGGTGATGCCTCCTTTTTGTACGTGACCGTCTAGGATTTTCAGTCTCTTTAATATCAAAGTTATTTTGTCCTACAGCAAAGGCAAAAACATGTGTCTTGATCAAATTTTTTAAGTTTCTCTTCTCTTTGCTCTTCTTACTCCATTCTTTTCCCCTGACAATGACATTTTCTTCCTTCGTTGTTAATCAAATCGGCGAAGTTAATTTCATGTGGGAATAGTTTTTAGCTAAAATCATCTGAGCTACTCTCGTTTTGCTGACTCCAGCATGCTTACTTATGCCAATTTTCAGCTTTGACTCATTATTTTAGTATATGTTCTCTGCAGGCTGGGAATATTTTGATTGATTCCGATGGTGCTGTTAAATTGGCAGATTTTGGAGTTGCAGCTTGCATGTTTGATACTGGTGATAGGCAACGTTCAAGAAATACTTTTGTTGGAACTCCATGCTGGTAAGTTTCCCAGGGCTGTGGTGAGGTGTGGTTGTTATTTGGTAGTTTCATCAGGATAGGCACAGACTCTTTTACTTGTAACTGCAATTCCTTTTTTTTGTTTGTTTTGTTTTTGAAATCTTAATCAGGATGGCTCCCGAAGTGATGCAGCAACTGCATGGATATGATTTTAAGTAAGTATCTGATCTGCATCATGGTTCTATTGTTGGTTTTAGGTCACTTCCGTACCTTCTAAAAGTTGTTTCAAATTAACAGAGCAGATATTTGGTCGTTTGGAATAACAGCCCTTGAACTTGCTCATGGTCATGCGCCATTCTCCAAGTACCCACCCATGAAGGTTGATGGATGTTCTTTGCTATACAAAATAGTCATGGAAGTGTTTCCATGTTTTCCTTGAAATTTGTTGTTTTGTGATCCTTTCTTCCTTCATAATTCAGGTTCTGCTGATGACCTTACAGAATGCACCCCCAGGCCTTGACTATGAACGGGACAAGAGATTCTCTAAGGTTTGTTTGTTTGACTAAACTTTTCACTCATATTAAGGTTGGGTCTGAATTTTGGTGCTTTTGCAGTCTTTTAAAGAAATGGTTGCTGCTTGCTTAGTGAAAGATCCAAAGAAGCGTCCATCTTCTGAGAAGCTTTTGAAGCACCCTTTCTTTAAACAAGCACGATCAAATGATTATTTGGCACGTTCAATCCTTGATGGCCTCCCACCTCTAGGTGATCGTTTTAGGATGCTTAAGGTCTTGTGCCCATCTTTTACTTTGCTTTTCTAGCTGATGGCATTACCCAATTCTGCAGAAGTCATATATGATTCTGAATTTTTCAATTTCAACTGCTCTATCAGGCAAAAGAAGCAGATTATCTCTTACAGAACAAGGCAATGTACGAGGACAAGGATCATTTATCACAGGTGAAAACTGAATGTGCCTAAACTGCAGATCTGAGGGTGCTAGAGAAATCTCACCATTCACAAACATATCGCTGTAGCGTCATTTTGTGTTTTAGTGCAGAAATTAAGGCATTTTGTCACTATGGGTTTTTAACCATTTGTTTCGAGTCTTTTTATTTATTTATTCTCACAACGCTTCAATCTTTTAGAGTAGCTAACTTTGCATGTCAAATGAAAACGAAAAAATAAACCCCCCCCCCCCCCCCCCCCCCCCAATAAACAATTCAAATTTCTAATGTAATTCTGAACTTTCACTGATGCAGCAAGAGTATATTCGTGGTATCAGTGCCTGGAATTTTAACCTGGAGGATCTGAAGAGCCAAGCTGCGCTGGTATGTACTTATTGTCCATTCAATAAAAACAGTTTATAGCTAACACCGTAGCAATATCATATCAATGTCTGTTAAATTTGTTCATCCTTTTCTTTTGCTGTCCATAGCTTCCGGATTATGACGACATTCCAGATGCTGAAGATTCAAGTACTAGTGGGAAGCTGCAGGAGGGGAATGGTGATATTGGTTCTATAGCAGAAAGGCCTAATCAGCCAAGTGTTTCTCATGAGGTATTCATGTTAACCATGTTGAAGTACTAGTTGCTATCTGTGTGTACTATTCTTTTCGACAGATTTACACTTCTCTTTTTAAACTTTCTCATACTATTATCATACTCAAGTGCCTCCAGTCTGCTATCTCTTTTTGAGTGAATATTTTTATAAGTTCTTCAAATGTGTCCTCCATTATCAGATTTATGATTGTAGATATCTCCATTCAGGATGAGCTGAATGATGATCATGATTTGGACAGTTCACTTGCTGCATTTCCTATTAAGCCTCTTCAAGCACTCAAGTAAGAATATTGTGTTTTTCCTTGTTCTGCTACTTCTGTTGGCACTCGGCATTAAATCCATCATGCCAACCAAATTAGAGCTGGTTGGTTTCATCATTCAAATGTGTATGTGTGTGTATACAGATATGTGTATATACACACACACATATACATACCTTCTATATATATATATATATATATTTTTTTTTTTTTCCATTTGGAATGCGGTATTCTGTGGAAGCACAACCCTGTTTATGCCTTGTATGTTTGTCTTGCTGAGACTGCATTATTCAGGAATGTGATGTGCTCGTGGAGTCTTGGTAAGTGCTATGTGTATAATTATCTGAGTTATAGAATTATCATAAAAGTCCTGCGAATTCTAATGCACATTCCAAATGCTTAAATGGAGCTCATGACAGCCATGCATGCCTCTACTGAATAGCATACGGTTTATGACAGTTTTTTTTTTTTTTTTTGGATAAAGAAAGGTAATAAAACTTTTGGTTGTCATTGAGTTAAACCATGTTGTCCGACCCCTATTTTGTCTGGAATCTCTTCCGACAAGCTCTTGCTCCTGTGATAAGCATGCTTACATCAGCTTGACAGATGAATGAAATTACCTGCTCACTGAGTAGAAAGTGCACAAGGTTTTTGAAGGACCGATTATTAAAAGGAAAAAGGAAAGTCGGTTAAGCCTGAAATGGTCCAGCAAGAGTGTAATTATTACATTGCTGACTTGTTAGTTTTATGTTACTCTGTGAAAGTTAATGTGTACATCTTGTATCCGATGCAGGGGGTGCTTTGATGTGTGCGAAGATGACATAACTGCTAGTAGTCCAAGTTGGGAAGATGCTATGCAATCAGAGTCTAATCAGCAGAACCTTATGCTGTCACCGGCAACAGTTGAGGACCAAGACAATGGAAAAGATGATGGTGAGAATCTGCGACAGAGTAGCTCCTTGCCACGTTCTGTTATTCCAGGGCATAAAAAGTTTTTTAGTGGTTCACTGCTACAGGATAATGCTCTTTCACCCAAAAAAGTTGTTACTGATGGCGAGAGGTATATATATGTATATTTATTTGTTTTCACCATTGAACTGCTAGACTTGGTCAATGTTTTCTGATTGAAAAAGAAGTTGCAATATGTTTGAAGGTAATTATAAACTTATAATAGGCTGGTAATACTACTTATATGCTGGTAGATCACGAAATTTTCTCAATTAAGAAGTAAGAGTAGTCACAATGTGCGATCCCAAGATAAAACGACTCTTGCTCTTGAAGTAAATGTAAGTTACTTGAAAATAAAATGATTACTGGATAATTGCAATCGAGGAAGTGGTGGGATTCTTGTGCTTTGATGGTTCTGAATATTTCGACTGTTCTAGTTCGGTGGTGTCAACTTAATTGCTTCTAAAAAGTGTGGTGCTTCAAGTTCCAGCACATTTTTTAGTTACATTTTGATGTCACCACTTATGACCTACATGGTTTGAGTTTTGATGTCAGCCGCATGTATAAACTATTAGTTGGATGCTGCATCATCTTCAGATTACGTGGAGACCCTTATCTAGGAAAATATGAGGCATAGGTGCCTACATAATGTCCAATTATTGGCGATGGTTTAGAGTCCATATTTTTTCATATTTCAAGCAGTAAATTGTTGGTTCAAGCTGCGTTATGTTGTTTCATTCTATATGTAGGGAATATCAACATCCAAAGTACCAGGCCGAACGAAACTATAGCGGTCCATTGCAGTATCGACATAAGAAAGACTTAGGTAATCCAGTCTCCGACAATGTATTCAGACGGGGATGTTAAAAAAACACAAGTTCCTGCAGATTATTATGAGTTCTTATTTTATAAAGGAATTTGGTCTGTCACCTTTCTTCTTCATCTCTGAATATACTTTTCGCAGGAGAAGATGCATCAGAAGGAGCTGTCGTCCAACGCAAGGGACGTTTTCAAGTCACATCAGCAGATCTGAGTCCCAAGGTATACATCTAGTCGTATCTTGTATTGATTGTCCGATCAGCTATAATATTGCATTGTGGAAGGGCATTTTGCTTCAACTGCCAGATTCTATCTCTAATACATGTGAATTAACACGAAATGGCTAATGCCAAATATACATATATTGCACCGTGCTTTCTGTTGCTTATTTCAACAAAAAAAGAAAAATCCTTCCAGGTTGGAGAAATCCGTTCTATGGTTTTGTCGGATTCTAAATTTTCCTATAAAATAACTCTTAATTGAGAGGAGTGAAGCATTTTTGTGCAAGGCCATAGTTCTTTGCTTCTTGTGAAATATGGGCACAACATAATAAATCATGTGATTCGTTCATAGTGCTTTCAGCTGCTGTCTCCTTTCTATTTGTCAAATGAGTTGCATTGTGTATGGGTTTTCCTAGTTTAAGCATAAACCTCCCTATTTGGTGTTCTCATGGTTAGTGTCAAACGCAACAATCTCTCTTTGGGCGATAGCCTCGTAACCATTGCCTTCTTTCATTTGTTCAGGAACCTACAAGCTGTTTCTTTAACCCAGGTCATGGAGGTTCTACTAGTCCAAGCAATCTAGTTGCTTCACTACTTCCATCATTGCAATGCATTCTACAACAGAATACTTTGCAAAGGGTAATTTCTACTACATTAAATTGTGTGCATCTCTGTTATCTGTTGCTAATCCATTCTGCATCTTGTAGGAGGAAATAGTGAAACTGATCAAGTTTGCGGAGCGAGCATCTGGTAAGTTTATTTACATTTAATCATCACATTTTGACCATCACTACTGGGTGCGCATAACTTTGTCGGACGTGGATTGTAGCTACTTCTCCTTTCGATGTTGGATTTTAGCTGTATTTATATGTTGCCCTTAACTAGCTTGTTATTTACATCTGGTGCAGTCAACCCTACAGACTTGGCTGAAGCTGGGACCAGTGATCTTCCGCAGGTAACTGGTTGTTCCTTATGTAGTAAGCTACTAGAAATGGTGGCACATCGTTTAAAAACTACTCCTTTTAATTATTAATAAGAGATAAGAAGAATAGACTTGGGAAATGGAGTGTGGTGGAGATACTGAGCCCTAGGACTGTTAAAAAAGAAGACACGAATTATCCCTATGACCGTTGATATGATGTGAGTGTGGGGTTTATGTTGAGTTTTAATTTTTTTTGCCAACTGAAGGTTAAGGGGTTAGAACTTTATTAGTAGGGTAGGTGGGGGTCTGGGGGGGGGGGGTTGTTGTT
>ML282212.1:0-11212 GCA_005239495.1 Nicotiana undulata | reverse complement strand
GGCCCACTTGGTCCAAACACGAGGCTCGGACCAAAACCCGATCACCCATAACCCCACGAGTTCAAACATATGATGTGTTTTAAGATCCGACCCCAAATTGAGGTTGAATCACCCAAATTTTCCAAAAATATAACTCTATCCAAAACCCCTAATTTCTACTTGATTTTATGATTTTAGGCCTAGATTTCTAGTGATTATTGAAGTAAAATGGGAGAAATCGATGTTAGGAAGCTTACCCAAGAGGCTATGGAGGAAGAATTGGTTTAAGGCTCGTCAATGGGGGTTGGGGATGGAGGAGAAGACTGAAATTTAGAAATTCCCGTATAAGGTTCTGTTTTTGGTATTTTAAAAATGACTAACGAATTTGTGCTCTGGGATCGCAGAAGAACAGTTGCGATCGCAGCACCCCACGCGCGACCGCACAGACCAAATCACCCTAGACCCCTGGACCACCCAGTACCCTATGTGATCGCAGAACATACATTGCGATCACATAGATTATCAGTGACCCCCTCCCAGCCTTACTCTATGCGATCGCAGAGCTACTAATGCGATCGCACTGAACAAATTGACAGACACCAGAAAATCAGTTAAACAACAAATATTTCATGACTTTTTACACCCCGTTAGCTACCCGAAACTCACCCGAGCCCTCGGGGCTCAAAACCAAAAACACACACGACTNATCCGAATCACGTCATTCCAAGTCCGTTTTACACAAAACTTCACAGATAAGTCACATAACATATAATAAACTTGTTCCGGGATCCGAAACCATAATACGGGCCCGGTAACACGTTTTTCACATAATTATTCATTTTCAAAATCCTTTATTATTTTCAGAAAACAATTTTCTTTAAAAAATCATTTCTCGGGCTTGGGACCTCGGAATTCGATTCCGGGCATACGCCCAAGTCCCATATTTTCTTACGGACCCTCCGGGACTGTCAAATAATGGGTCCAGGTCCGTTTACGAAAAATGTTGACCAAAGTCAACTTTATTCATTTAATTATCATAAAATTCCATTTTCATCAAATTTTCACATAGAAGCTTCCCGGCTACACGCCCGTGCTGCACACGCATATCGAGGTGAGATTAGCAGAGGCTTTCGGAGCCTCGGAACACAGATTATGCTGAATTTACTTAGGATGATCTTTTGGGTCATCACAATCTCCACCTCTAAAACAAACGTTCGTCCTCGAACGGACATAGAAAAGTACCTGAGTCTGAGAAAAGATGGGGATAACGACTCCTCATATCGGACTCGGACTCCCAAGTAGCTGCCTCGGCAGGCTGACCCCTCCACCGAACACGGAGCGAAGGATAACTCTTCGACCTCAACTAACGAACCTGCCTATCTAATATAGCTACCGGCTCCTCCTCACAAGTCAAATCCTTGTCCAACTGGACACCGCTAAAGTCAAGAACATGAGATGGATCTGCAATATACCTCCGGAGCATAGATACGAGAAACACTGGATGTACGGCTGATAAATGAGATGGCAAGGCAAGTCTGTAGGCCACCTCTCCTACCTTGTCCAAAATCTCAAATGGACTAATGTACCTAGGGCTCAACTTGCCCTTCTTCCCGAACCTCATCACGCCCTTCATAGGCGACACTCGAAGGAACACCTAGTCTCCTATCATGAAAGCCAAATCTCGGACTCTACGATCTGCATAACTCTTTTGCCTGGACTGAGCTGTACGAAGCCTATCATGAATAATCTTCACATTATCCAAGACATCCTGGACTAACTCAGAACCCAATAACCTAGCCTCTCCGGGCTCAAACCATCCGACTGGAGACCGACATCGCCTACCATACAACGCCTCATACAGAGCCATATGAATACTCGACTAGTAATTGTTGTTGTAGGCAAAATCTGCTGAAGGCAAGAACTGATCCCATGAACCACCAAAATCAATAACACAAGCTCGCAACATATCCTCCAAAATATGAATAGTACGCTCGGACTGTCCGTCCGTCTGAGGATGAAATGTTGTGCTCAACTCATTCTATGTGCTCAACTCTCGCTGAAATACTCTCCAGAAATGGGAGGTAATTTGAGTACCTCGGTCTGATATAATGGATAGGGGCACACCATGCAATCTGACAATCTCCCTCATGTAGATCTTTGCCAACTTCTCCGCTGAATACAAAACTGACACAAGAATGAAATGTGCTGACTTGGTCAGCCTATCCACAACAACCCACACTGCATCCACCATCCTCTGAGTCCGTGGAAGCCCAACTACAAAATCCATCATGATACGCTCCCACTTCCACTCGGGAAGCTGAATCTGCTGCATCAATCCACCGAGTCTCTGGTGCTCATACTTAACCTGCTAATAAATCAAGCACCAGGCTACATAAGCCACAATATCCTTCTTCATTCTACGACACCAATAATGCTGCCGCAAGTCCTAGTACATCTTCGCGGCACCCGGATGAATGGAATACTGGGAACTATGGGTCTCCTGCAATATCAACTCCCGAATATCGTCCACATCAGGAACACATATACGACCCTGCAATCTTAAAACACTCTCAGCATCGACTGTGACCTACTTGGCACGTCTGTGCCGAACCGCATCTCTAAGATCACACAAATGACGATCATCATACTGCCTCGCGCGAATACGATCATGCAATGAAGAACGAGCGACGGTATGGGCCAAAACACTGCCCGCCTCAAAAACCTCTAATCTCACAAATCGATTAGATAAAGCCTGAACATCCAAAGCCAAAGGTCGCTCTCCAACTGATAAATAGGCCAAGCTACCCATACTGACTAACTTCCGGCCCAAAGCATCGGCCACCACATTGGCCTTTCCCGGGTGATAGAGAATAGCAATATCATAATCCTTCAGCAACTCTAACCACCTCCTCTTCCTCATATTCAACTCCTTTTGCCTAAACAAGTATTGCAAACTCTTGTGATTAGTGAATACCTCACACGGTACCCCATACAAATAGTGCCTCCAAATCTTCAAGGCATGAACACAATAGCTGCAAGCTCCAAATCTTCAAGGCATGAAGATGCAAGCTCCAAATCATGGACTGGATAGTTCTTCTCATGAATCTTCAACTGACGAGAGGCATAGGCTATATCCTTGCCATCCTGCATCAACACCGCACCAAGCCCAACCCGTGAAGCATCACAATACACGGTATATGAACTTGAACCTATGGGCAATACCAACACTGGTGTTGTGGTCAATGCTGTCTTGAGCTTCTGAAAGCTCGCTTCACACTCCTCAGACCATCTGAACTGAACGCTTTTCTGCGTCAACTTGGTCATAGGGGCTGCTATAGATGAAAACCCCTCCACGAACCGGCGATAATAGCCTGCTAGGCCCAAGAAACTCCGGATCTCTGTTGCTGAAGTGGGCCTAGGCCAATCTCTAACTGCTGAAACTTTTTCAAATCCACCTGAATGCCCTCTGCCGATACAACGTGGCCCAAGAATTCCACAGAACTCAACCAGAACTCACACTTAGAAAACTTGGCATACAACTGCCGATCTCTCAGAGTTTGGAGGACGACTCTAAGGTGCTGCTCATGCTCCTCTCGGCTGCGAGAGTATATCAAAATATCATCAATGAAAACAATAACGAACGAGTCCAAATAAGGCCCGAATACCCGATTCATCAACTCCATGAAAGCAGCGAGGGCATTAGTCAACCCAAAAGACATGACCAAGAACTCATAATGCCCATAACGAGTGTGAAAAGCCGTCTTAGGCACATCAGACGCCCTGATCCTCAGCTGATGATAACCAGATCTCAAGTATATCTTAGAGAACACCGTAGCACCCTGAAGCTGATCAAATAAGTCATCAATCCTCGGCAAAGGATACTTGTTCTTAATAGTAACCTTATTCAACTGCCGGTAGTCAATACACATCTTCATTGAGCCATCTTTCTTCTTCACAAACAGTACGGGAGCACCCCAAGGATAAACACTAGGCCTAATGAAGCCTTTATCCAACAAATCCTGTAATTGTTCTTTTAATTCCTTCAACTCTGGCGGAGCCATACGATACAAGGGAATAGAGATGGGCTGAGTTCCCTCAATACAAAAATCAATATCCCTGTCGGGTGGCATACCCGGTAGGTTAGTAGGGAATACCTCTGGAAACTCACAAACCATGGGCACAGACTCTATAGAAGGAACATCAACACTAAAATCACGAACATAGGCCAAATAAGCCAAACAACCCTTCTCGACCATGCGCCGAGCCTTCATATAAGAAACAACTCTACTAGAAGAATGACTAGGAGTCCCTCTCCACTGTAAATGAGGTACTCCTGGCAAGGCTAAGGTCACTATCTTGGCATGACAGTCCAAGATAGCATGATAGGGGGATAACCAGTCCATACAGAATATAACATCACAGTCAACTATGTCAAGAAGCAAAAGATCAACCTGAGTCTCCAAACCACCAATAACTACTACGCAAGCACGATAGACTCAATCTACCACTATAGAATCACCCACCGGTGTAGACACATGCACAGCAGTACTCAAGGAATCACGGGGCATACTCAAATAAGGGGCAAAATATGAAGACACATAGGAGAATGTAGAACCCGGATCAAATAACACCGAAGCCTCTCGGCGGCAAACCTAAATCGTACCTGTAATAACTGGATCAGAAGCCTCAGCATCAGGACGAGCAGGAAAAGCATAACAACAGGGTTGAGCCCCTCAAATCTGAAAATCCGTGGGTCTACCTGCTATGGGCTAACCTCTACCTCTCATGGACTGTGCTCCACCTCTATGAGCCTGATCACCACCTCTTGCACCTCGACCACCACCCCTAGCTGGCTGACGGGGTAAGGGTGCACCTGCAGCGGGAACCAAGGCACGGGAACCCTGATACTAGGGTTCACTCGAAGCTCGGGGACAATATCTGGCAATGTGCCCTAGGCTACCACAACTATAACAAGATTTCTGCTGATGTGGCTGATGACTCCGGAACTGGCCCTGACGACCCTGATAACAACCCTGGTAACTCTGATGCGGCTGTGCACTAATAGATGCTGGTGGTGCACTAATAGGAGCTGGCGATGCACAGGGAGATACCTGAAGTGCTGACTGAAAAGGTCGGGGTGGATGACCCCTGCTGAAAGAATCCCTACCTTCAGATGAGGCTCCACTGAATCTACAAAAATGACGGGGCACCTTGTCAGCCCCCTGACCACCTCCCTGTGACACAATCATCTTAATCCTCCTGGCCACATCGGCCACATCCTGGAATGAAATATCAGTACTCGACTCCCTGGCCATCTGGAGTCGTATAGGCTGGGCCAATCCCTCAATGAACCTCTGAACTCTCTCCCGATTAGTGGGGAGTATCATCAATGCATGCTTGGATAGATCGATGAACCTGGTCTTGTATTGAGTAACAGACATAGATCCCTGTTGGAGGCGCTCAAACTGCCTCCTAAGATCCTCTCGCTAAGTAATGGGAAGGAAATTCCACAAAAATATCTCTGTGAACTGAGCCCAAGTCAAAGATGCAGACCCAGCTGGTCTGGCTAAGCAGTAGTCCCTCCACCAAGTCTTGGCTGCGCCAGATAGTCGAAAAGTAGCGAAGTCAACTCCATTGGACTCCACTATGACCATGTTCCAAAGAACCTCATGACAGTTGTCCAAGTAATCCTTTGGGTCCTCTGACGGTGCACCAGTAAAAGTAGTAGTGAATAACTTGGTGAATCTGTCCAGTCTCCATAGAGCATCCGCGGACATAGCGGCTCCCTCAGCTACAGGTGCTGCAATACCCGGCTGTGCTACTCCGGCTGTCTGAGGTGCCGGAGTATGGAACTGAGTGGAAACCTGCTCTGGTGTATGAATAACATGAATCTGGGTCCCTCCCCCAGCTTGAGATCCAGCTAGTGCAGTAGGAAGAAGACCGACCTAAGCCACACTCTCCATAAGTCCTACCAGACAGACGAGAGCGTCCTAAAGCATTGGGTAGCTATGAACCCCTCTGGGATCTGTTGGACCTTAGTGAGTATTGAGTCGACCTCTCATCACTACTTCTTCGAGATTAGACGGGATACTCACTGGGTAGATATATGTATATGTACTCATACTATACTTTCTGTGCATTTTGTTGCACATGTACCTTTATAGTACAGTGATTGGCTTGGAAGACGTATGCGGGCTGCATTCATCCAGAAGCGTTCCACAGCTTCCGGAGTCTCCCTTTTGTGTACTTACATTCTATATCTATTGCCTTTGTTCCATTTATTTCTCGGACAAGAGTTGTATAATTGTATAAATTCTTATAAACTACTCATGTACTTGTGTCACCGGGTTCTGGGGATGTGTTGAGTCTTGTTTTATGGAATTAAATAGATTTCTTGTCGTGTTTAATTTACTAAAATTTATTTATTTGATTATGAAATGCAATAAACACAACGATTTCGAAATTGTTAAACAGGAAGGTATTTCAACTGATTAAGGGGTTGGCTTGCCTGACAGTGGTGTCCGGTGCCATCACAACCCATAGGTTTTGAGTCGTGACAATGTGGTATCAAAGCCTTAGGTTCACGTAGTCTCACGAGTCACGGGCAAACCCAGTAGAGTCTTGCAAATCGGTACGGAAACGTCCGTACCGATCTTCAGGAGGCTATAGGGCGTTAAGAAACTCCTTTTGTTCATATCCTATCGTGCAACCAATGATGTACTCAAACCTGTTCTTCTATTCTCTCACAGATGGTGAGGACGCGTGCTTCGCATGTTCCTGATCCAAGGGAGGCTGCTACCCCCGCCGCTCGAGGCCGTGGTAGGGGATGGGGTAGGGCTCATGTCCGTAGTAAGGGGCGAGGGCGTCCCAGAGCTGTACCGGTTGCACCGATTGAGGATCTTTATGTTGAGGAGCAGGATGAGCTGCCTCCAGTAGTTCCACCACCAGCTGATTTTATGACGGCGCCGAGCTTCCAGGAGGTCATGGGCCGTATGCTGAGGTTCATGGATACTATGTCACAGGCGGGGGTACTTTCATCAGATCCTGCTGCTTCTCAGGCAGGAGGGGGAGTTCGGACCCCTACCGCTCAGGGTACAGGACCAGCAGCAGCAGTACATCATACTCCAGATATTCCACCAGTGATTGGGGTTCAACCTGGGGTGGCAGCACCAGAGCCCAGGCCAGTTGCAGAGATAGACCAGCAGAAGTTGCTGGGTAGATGGACCCAACTTCACCCACCGACCTTCGGGGGTGAGCGAGGAGAGGATGCACATGATTTTATCGAGAGGTGCAGGGACAGACTGCACAACATGAGGATATTAGAGTCACACGGGATAGATTTCACGACATTTCAGCTTGAGGGCAGAGCTCGCCGCTGGTGGCAGTCATATGATCTTAATAGGCCAGCAAGGTTGCCACCAGTTACTTGGGAGCAGTTTATTCAGTTATTTTTGGACAGATACATTCCACCATCTGAGAGGGAGGAGCTTCGGGGTCAGTTTGAGAGGTTAGAGCAGGGGTAGATGTCTGTGTCAGATTATGAGGCCAGGTTCTCAGAGTTGTCTCGCCATGCTCTCATGATATTGCCCAAAGATGCTGAGAGGGTTCGACGGTTTGTGGAAGGCTTGCATCCGTGTATCAAGACTTCCATGGCCAGCGAGGTAGAGATGGGTACCCCGTATCAGCTTGTAGTCAAGATAGCTCGACGTATCGAGGGTTACCGTGTGAGGGGCAGGGAGCAAGGTCAGCCAAGTCAGCAGGACAAGAGGCCCAGGTTCACAGGTGACTTCAGAGGGGCTCCAACTAGGGCCAGGGGTCAGTACGGAGGTGTCCAGTTCAGCAGGCCTTCCTATTCAGCACCTCCAGTACCTCCTAGGGTTGTTCCAGTTAGGCCCCAGTTTAGCGCCATGCCAGAGCACTCCTATCATCCTTCAGCCATCCAGAGAGCACCCAGCAGTTATTCTTGCCATCAGAGATCCTCCAGTTCTTATCCTAGTACTTTACCAGGGGATTCACACTGCTCTTCAGCTAGTCAGGGTTCCTCCTCATCTAGGCAGCAAGCAGCAGTGCCAGGGGGTTGCTTCGAGTGTGGGGAGCTGGGTCACACATGGAGGTTTTGTCCCAAGAATCAGGGCAAGAACGTGCAGCAAAGCCAGCAGCCTATGATTACAGCATCAGTAGAATGACCACTTAGGGGTGGAGGTCAGATCGGCAGGGGTCGTCCTAGAGGGAGAGGCAAGTCAGGAAGGGATCATTCAGCCCCAACACGTCCTGGGGGAGCTCAGTCATCGGGTCCTCCAGCCAGATTTTATGCTATTCCAGCCAGGGCAGACGCAGTGGCATCGGATGCTGTGATTAGAGGTATTATTTCAGTCTGTGGTAGAGAGGCTTCAGTGCTATTTTATCCAGGGTCTACATATTCATATGTTTCAGCATTATTTGCCCATTCTATAGATGTTATTTGCGAGTCTTTGGGTTCTCCCTTATATGTATCCACTCTTTTGGGCGACTCTGTAGTGGTAGACCGGGTCTACCGGTCTTGTGTGGTTACCTTCTGTGAGTTGGAGACCAGAGCCGACCTGTTGTTGCTAGATATGGTTGATTTCGAGGACATCTTGGGCATGGATTGGTTATCCCCTCATCATGCTGTCCTGGATTGCCATGCCAAGACAGTGACATTAGCCGTGCCTGAGTTGCCGAGGTTAGAGTGGAGGGGTTCTTCAGTCAGTGCCTTCAGCCGAGTTATTTCCTTCATGAAAGCTCGGCATATGGTCGAGAAATGGTGTTTGTCTTACCTTGCTTATGTGCGGGACACCACCGCCAAGTCTCCTACCATTGATTCAGTACCAGTTGTTCGGGAGTTTCAGGACGTGTTTCCTTCAGATCTTTCAGGCATTCCTCCCGATCGAGATATAGATTTTTGCATTGATTTGGCTCCAGATACTCAGCCTATTTCTATTCCTCCCTATCGTATGGCTCCTAAAGAGCTAAAGGATTTGAAGGAGCAGCTTGAGGAGCTGTTGGCCAATGGATTCATTAGGCCAAGTGTGTCGTTGTGGGGTGCTCCCGTCCTATTTGTGAAGAAGAAGGATGGGTCTATGCGGATGTGTATTGACTACCGCCAGTTGAATAAAGTGACCGTCAAGAACAAGTATCTTCTGTCGCGCATTGATGATTTGTTTGATCTGCTACAAGCTGCTCATGTGTTCTCTAAAATTGATCTGAGGTCAGGTTACCACCAGTTGAAGATTCGGGCTTCTGATGTCCCGAAGACTGCAATTCTCACCAGATATGGTCATTATGAGTTCTTAGTGATGTCTTTTGGCTTGACTAACGCCCCAGTAGCATTTATGGACTGTGATGAATAGGGTATTCAGGTCGTATATCGACTCCTTCGTTATTGTTTTCATTGATGATATATTGATCTACTCACAGAGCCTGGGAGAGCACGAGCAACATTTGAGAGTTGTACTTCAGACCTTGCGAGAGCAAAAACTATATGCAAAGTTCTCCAAGTGCGAGTTTTGGCTGGAGTCCGTGGCATTTCTGGGGCATAAGGTGTCCGATGAGGGCATCAAGGTTGATCAGCCGAAGATTGAGGCAGTTCAGGGTTGGCCGCGTCCTACTTCAGCTTCTGAGATCAGGAGTTTTCTAGGTTTAGCAGGTTATTATCGATGATTCATGGAGGGATTATCTTCTATTGCCGCTCCACTGACTAGATTGACTCAGAAGAATGCTCTATTTCAGTGGTCCGACGATTGTGAGGCGAGATTTCAGAAGCTCAAGTTAGCCTTGACTTCAGGACCAATGTTATCATTGCCTTCTGATTCTGGAGTATATACAGTGTATTGCGACTCTTCACGCGTCAAGTTGGGATGCATGCTGATGCAGGATTGCAGGGTTATTGCTTATGCTTCGCGCCAGCTGAAGGTTCATGAAAAGAATTACCCTGTGCACGATTTGGAGTTGGTGGATATTGTTCATGCTTTAAAGATATGGCACCATTATCTATATGGTGTGTCTTGTGAGGTCTATACTGACCAGCGCAGCGTGCAGTACTTGCTTAAGCAGAGGGACCTTAATTTGAGGCAGCGGAGGTGGCTTGAGTTGTTGAAGGACTATGACCTCACTATTCTGTATCATCCGGGAAAGTCAAATGTAGTGGCGGATGCATTGAGCAGGCGGGCAGCTAGCATGGGTAGTTTGGCCTACATCTCAGCTGAGGAGAGGCCTTTAGCCTTGGACATTCAGTCCTTGGTCAACCGTTTGGTAAGATTGGACCTTTCAAAGCCCCGTCGAGTTTTAGCTCATATTGTAGCTCAGTTTTCATTATTGGGAGAGATCAAGGCTCGACAGTTTGATGATCCACGCCTAGAAGAGCTTAGGGATACGGTGGTCCAGGGCAGGGCCAAAGAGGTTACCTTAGGCGAGGATGGTGTTCTGCGACTCCAGGGTCGATTGTGTGTCCCTGATATTGATGGCCTGAGGGAAAGAATTCTAGCAGAGGCTCATAGTTCTCGGTACTCTATTCACCCAGGAGCGACGAAGATGTATCGTGATTTGAGGCAACACTACTGGTGGAGGCGGATGAAGAAGGACATTGTTCAACATGTGGCTCGGTGTCTTAATTTTCAGCAGGTTAAGTACGAGCATCAGCGGCCAGGAGGCTTGTTTCAGCAGATGCCCATTCCTTAGTGGAAATGGGAGTGTATCACCATGGACTTCGTGGTTGGGTTGCCTCGGACCTTGCGGAAGGTTGACGCGGTTTGGGTCATTGTGGACAGACTGACCGAATCGGCGCATTTCATTTCTGTGGCTACTACTTACACTACAGAGAGGTTGGCTCAGATTTACCTTCGCAAAACAGTCCGGTTGCATGGTGTGCCATTGTCTATCATTTTCGAACGGGGTCCACAGTTCACTTTGCATTTCTGGAGAGCTTTGCACAGCGAGATGGGTACTCAGATAGACCTCAGTTCAGCATTTCACCCTCAGACTGATGGCCAGTCAGAGCGTACAGTTCAGATTTTGGAGGATATGCTCAGGGCTTGCGTGATTGATTTCGGGGGTCAGTGGGCCAGTTCTTGCCTTTGGCGGAGTTTGCATACAATAATAGTTATCAGTCCAGCATCCAGATGGCTCCATTTGAGGCTTTATATGGTCAGCGATACCGTTCTCCGATTTGGTGGTTTGAGCCTGGTGAGGCCAAGTTATACGGTACAGATCTGGTCAG
>ML282211.1:627-42901 GCA_005239495.1 Nicotiana undulata | reverse complement strand
AATGAGGTTGCCACCTATTTAAAAATGACTTCTTAGTCATGAACTATGACTAAGAGTCATCTGTTGGGTGTAGTGGCTTGGTTCCACGTGAAATTTTGATTTTATCTAACAAATAGTTAATTTAATTAGGTCATATTCCGTTACCCAGTAATTAACCAATTATTCGCATAATTAAGAATTTTCTTAAATTACTTAAAATTCTACTTATTTTTAATACACTTTATACATCCTACTATCATGGTCATATGGTACCTTGTATGGTACTAGTGTGTATATATTGGGTATTATTGTTCGGCCCTTATTTTATCCCAATATGCCAACTTGGACGAAAAGTCATTTTCTTTGACTTGCTTCCCCTCTCACCTTCACGAATTTACTCATCACTTGTTTTAAAAAAACATAATGCGTTTATCCTCAAAATAATCCCATTCCCGATCTTACATCGATTAATTTACGACAAAACTTTAGCGTACGAAAATACGGGATGTAATATCTCATTTCTGAACTTTCATTAATTTATTTATGGTGCACTTTCACGTACGAAAATATGGGGTGTAACAACTTTTGACCTTGGAAGCTTTAGGAGAATATCAAAGGCTACAAGACACGGGATTCCATCATTTTTCCATCAATTCAATACGAGAGTTTGGATTATAAAGTTAAATTGATGCTTTCTTATTCTTCAATTATAATTGTGATGACTTCCTCCATGATTATGGAGTAGTTTACCTTAGGGTTTGACTGATATATGTGTTGATAGATATTTATGGATTTTATCTATAAGTCATGCTTGAATTCATTTATGGTGTTTTGAATTTCTGCAACTTTATTAATCAGTTTATTTTATCGAAAGAGGAATATCTTGGTGCTTATCTTTGCAGTATTTTGTTTGATTTAATTCATTGATTTTCTTAAGTAATCAAAAGAGATTATTGAATTGTTGATTAAATTATGTTAGGAGAATATTCGAGAGGCGTTTTCCCAAAAATCCATCCATTAACGCATGCTTGCATACGTCACATTGTTTATATTAGTTCACCTCGCAGATTTAAGATTTAATCCAGAGAGGAGACTTGACTACCCGTTTGAACTAATCATCGAGTGAATTCGTGAGAATCATTAGAACATTATATTGAAATAAACTAGAGTTAAATCTCAAATAGCTATCTTGCACCTATCCTGTCAAACCCTTATTCCGCACATTGTTATGAAACTAATTCTACGAATCTCTAACTCCTTGCTGTCAATTGTGAATTGCTTTATTTTATTAGTTAAACGTAGTTCATAATCATTACAAATCCAGCTTTGGTCATCCCGAATAGCGTTAAGCTAGAAATTACTTGAGTATTATTTACATCCAATACATGTGGAGACGATAATTTTAGTATACTATCTTTAATTAGTGAGCATCAATTTTGTGTTGTGTTTTGCGCTTGTTAAATTTTGGAACCGTTGTCGGGGATTGGAAATCAATAGTGTTCAAATTAGTTTTTGGTGCTAATTCAGGAATTTATTTATTTTCTTTTTCTTTTTTTTATTCTTCACGAGTTTCCTCTTCATGTGCAGGAAACAGATTGATGTCTCTAGTGTATGACTCGATCTTCTTCAAAGGAATTGATTCCATACAATCTAGAGGTAGAAAAGAGTCTTCGACAGTTAAGGAAAGAGAATGAACTCACCGAAAAGTTTTTGGGGAAACCTTCAACCCCAAAACACATGGATAAAGACGATGAGGATGAGGTAGATTTGGTTGCAAGAGAAGCATCATAGCACAGAGAAGAAGCTACAAAGATAGCAGCTGAGGCAGCCCGTAGAGCTGCTGATGAGATCGTAAACGATGATAGGGGTCAAAGATTCATTCTAAATTGACCCTTGATTGAAGATCAATTTGAGAATACGATACCCATGCCTGGTAGAGCATTGGGTGGTTATGCCAGACCAGTCTACAATCAGGGACTGTACAGTGTCTGACCTCCACCAGTAGACTCTAACAGAACAGCGCAAGACCAACTAGACGCCATGGCCAAAGAGATAAGAAAGTTGACCTTAGCCAAGGTCTAGAGCCAACCATCACCAATTTGTGATTTCTTTGGAATGGGACATGCAACTCATGAGTGTCAGAACGTAGCTGCAAATGAAGGAAGCATTGATAGAGGCAACTACTAGAGCGGTAACAATTTCAATCCTATGGGACAGAGGCACCCAGGATTTTCGTGGAATTCACCAAGTGGTAGCCTAAACTCATGGAAGTAAAATAACTCTAGATCCCAGGTACAAGGAGCTCCAGGCTTTCAAAATCACCAAAGGCAGCAATATCAGCATCTAAAGTCTAACAAGTCTAGCATGGAAGATCTAATGAAGGCTTTTATTATCAAGACAGATGAGAGGCTTGAAACTCATAGCTCAGCTATACAGGAACGTGGTGCAGCTATCAAAGAACTAGGCATAAATTTTCGAAACTTGGAAAGACAGGTTGGGCAACTAGCTACTTTATTATCTAAGAGGGTCCCAAGAACGCTCCCTGCTGATACAGAAAAAAATCCAAAAGAGAAAATCAATGCAGTGTCTTTGAGGAGTGGGCACGAGTTGGAGAATCCCATAGCAAGGAAAAAGGAAGAGCCGATTGAGAGACAGGTGGAGATTGTGGACCTGCAGAAAAATAACAACATTCAAGAAGGAGAAGTGATGGTAGATGAATATTTGAAGATGAAGGGGAAGAGTAGAGCTAAGAAAAATAAGAAAAATGATAGTTCAACAAATAAAGAGACCGAAGAGAGAAAATACATGCCAGCTCTATCTTCCCCCCAGAAGCAAAGAAGAGAGAAGTTGGACAAACAATTCGAGCGCTTTCTAGAAGTGTTCAAGCAGGTGCATGTGAATATACCTTTCACAGGGGTGCTTTCTCAGATGCCAGCTTAAGCTAAATTCATGAAGAAGATATTGTTCAAGAAGCAAAAAGTGGAAGAGACATCGGTTGTCAAGATGAAAGAAGATTGTATTTCCATCTTGCAGAATAAGCTCTCTCAAAAATGTGGAGATACAAAGACTTTTACTATACCTTTCTCTTTAGACAGTACTAAATTTCAAAAAAATTTGTGTGATTCAGGTGCTTATATTAATCTTATGTCTTTTTCTATTTATAGGAAATTGGAGGGTGATATTGGAGAAATCAGTTCGATACCTATGTCCTTGCAGCGGGCGAATCAGACCACAATCATATTGATGGAATTGTTGAAGATGTGTTGGTTCGGGTAGACAAATTTGTGTTCCCTTTGGATTTCATTATGGTGAACATGGAGGAAAATATGGAGGTACCTCAAATTTTAGGAAGACCATTTTTGGGTACGGGCAAAGCAATTATGGATATTCAGGGAAGGCAGCTAATGCTCAGAGTGGGGGAAGAAAAGTTGATCTTACAAATGGAAGGAGAGAGGGGGCCCTTAATGAGCAAATCGGAAAGAGTGAAGTTGAGAAGTGTGGGGTGTACCCAAAGAAGGCAGAAAAGAAGATCTCAGCATGGAGGTGTGCGCTGGGTCGGGCATGCAAATGAGATCCCTACTTCGATTCAGACCCCGACTAGATGAACTAGGGAAGTTTTCTTTACCTCCTCCTTTTTATTTGTGTGTCATGGGGACATGACACAATTTAAAGTGTGGGGTGGGAATGTATATATGTTTATGTATGTTTGTAGTTTCTTCTTTTAAATAAAAATTTAACTTTTCACGATGATGGATTTCCTTGACTACATTCTTGAGGGATCAAAGTCGAAGAAAGAATATTTTATTTTCTTAGGTAGTGTAATAATTCCCCCTCGGTTTTTCTTTGTGCCGCGGTTATTTTCCAAGGGGGTGTAGTTAGTTTTTTCTTTAATTAGGAATAGTGAAGTCTTGTGCTATATGGAGATGACTTTTCTTGACGTTGTTGAGCCTTAGTAGTGAGTGCCTTCGTTGTGACGCCTAGGCTCATTTTTTGACTCTTATATAAGTGCCTTAATTTGTGTGATTGTAATTTTGCTTAATTGCTTTGACTAGAAAGCCGAGATAGATCCGATCCGAAGTGAGTTATGTGCCAATGTGTGCGCGAGGTTTTGTGATATTCTGTGCATGTCAATTGATATACCAACAGTTAAACACAAACATAAGACCGTCACAATAATGACTTAGAAGTTGATCTTAGAGTTAACAAGCACTTATATAGGGAAGGAGAGCATTTAAGCACTTAAACTTCACATGCTTTAGCTAAATGGTGAAGGATTAGACTATGAGCTTTGAGGTTTTTCTAGTTAGAATTATCAAACAATAATCTCGACCGCAGAACAACATACTGCAGAAAATAATGTGGTAGATACAAGGAACACATCATAATCATTAAAAGAAAACTTGAAGCCTAGGCAAACATGAGAAGTCATTGAGGCATATTAAGTAAACTTAACCATGTAGACTATTTGAAATTAGAATGAAAGTCATTAAGGTCACATAACAACTTAATCAATACCAATTAGAGATATATAAAGGTACGAAAAATGACCACAAATTGACAACACATTATCATGAACTGGAAATAATATCTATACACTAATGACAAACATCATAAACAAATACAATTAACAAAAGACAACAACATGTTCATGATATTCGAATAAGGCAATCAAAAGAGAATATGTGGAGGTGTACTGACCTTCTCTAGGGCACCAGACCAAACAGGGATTCTTTCTAATTGCCTAGGACCCCAATCTTCAAACTTGAGTAGTGAAAGCACTCAGAAACGAAAAGAGAAACAATAAATCAATAAAATTGCCTAAACTTTTAGGAAATCTTAGTGTTACTTTTTTGTGTTCGTGTTAGGTCTGGTCTATGAGAGCATTGAAGGCCCCATTTTATAGGTACATCAATGCCTTTAGGGTTCAACAAAATTCTAAAATGATATTGGAATATGACGATGCGTTGATGATGTGAGAAAACTAAGTGAAATAAGAAGGAGTAGAGAGGAAGACAACGAGGATTTTTACTTGAGGAGAGAGAGATTGATAGTTGAAGGTAGAAGACCATTGGTCAAGACTTAAAACCAAGGGGTCGTTGCGTTTGACCTCTAGGTAAAGAATCCTCATAATGAATCCTCTGAATAATCCCATGCATGCTCCGATTTGACGGAGCGAGAGAGGATTTAAGCGATTTGAAGTTACATTTTCAAGTTAGGGTTTCAGATTTGAAGGGTATTGAATGTAATCATTGAAAACGAAAATTGAATCACAAGCTTCATAGCCTAGGGACAAAGCAGATGATCCTGCAAGTTGGGATTTGAAAGAACGAAGATGAAATGAGTGCTTCGATTTTACTGACCATGTCTGATCTTTCATATTTGAAGATCAAAAGGGAAAAAATCAGTTGGATTCTCAGATGAGGAAGCGATGAAAGACGATTTAATGAAGGATTTTTGACCTTGCGCTGATTTGTGCAAGTTTCCATGATTGATGGAGGTTGAAGGGATGAAAGAAAAGAGAGAGTTTTGGGAAAGAGGGGTGGCTGTTCTTGGGAGAAAAATGATTAGCTTTGGGGTTGTGTCACGACCCGAAATCTATGAGGTCGTGATGGCGCCAGACACCACTGTCAAGCAAGTCAATCCTCAACTAGTTGGAATAATTCGTGCTTTAAACATTTTCGAAACCGTCACCTTTCATTGAATTTCATAATCAAATGAATAAATCTTCGTAAATTAAATACGACATAAAATCAATTCAGTTTAAGAAAATAAATCCCAACATACCCCCTAAACCTGGTGACACAAGTACATGAGCAACTTCTAAGAATTTATACAATTATACAACACTTGTTCGAGGTACAAATTGAACAAAACCTTTAAAATAAAGTGCAAACACATAAAAGGGAGACTCTGTCAGCTGCGGAACGCCTCCGGATGATGCAACCCATCTAAGTTTCCAAGTCAACCATTGTGCTATAAAGATACCTGTGCAACAAAATGCACGGCAAGTGTAGCATGAGTACGAAAACAATGCCTACTCAGTAAGTATCCCGCCCAACCTCAGAGAGGTAGTGAGGAGAGGTCAAATTAGACACTTGCTATAAGTCGGATAAATATAATCAGGTGAGGTGCTAAGCATGAGTATAATATAAAATTAATTAATAACCAGGGATAAGAAACATCAAACTTATTTAACCTTTTACACATAATTTCTTCTTCTTTTAAACTGACATTTCAACTTTTCCTTAAGCCGATAAACGTGTATAAATCACAGGAAATACGTAGTGTTTATCATGTATAAATCACAGGAAATACGCAGTATTTATCATGTATAAATCATAGGAAATACGCAGCATTTAACATGCGCAATCAAAAATGCCGAGGGTCGAACGACGCGGACCAACAATAATAAACTGTGCACTGCCGAGGGTCGAGCGGCTCGAACCACAGATGCATCTATTTTCCTCGCTCGCGAATCGATCATGAGACGCGGACAATATAATAGTAATAAGGCTAACCTGCTCGCGAATTATACCTGCGACTCAGGTGCTCATAGGTACACATATTCACATAATAAATCCGCATTTTATCGAGAAGACAACTTTTCCAGAAAATGGTAAAATTCTCTTTAGGTGAACCTGAAGATAGTATTTAAATCATGTTTGAAATTCATTTGCCAAGTTCAATAATATTCAATAATAAAACCTTAACAGGAACACAACTATCCGCGGAGGAATCAATTCTCTTTGTAAATGATTAAGAAAGGTACACTCTAGCCTTCTTAGGAAATAAATTACCAATTCAATAGCACTATCAATCTAATTTTATAGGCAGGATCACATGTATAACACGTAAGGCATGCTAGTGGGTCCTAGACTACTCGGACATAAGCATAATAGTAGCTACGCACGGGCTCCCGTGACCTCGTGCGTACGTAGCCCCCGCAAATGACAATATATATTCATTTAGTTCACCTATGGGGAACAATTCCCCCTCACAAAGCTAGAAAGGAGACTTACCTCGCTCCGAAATTCCATAGCCGGCTTCCAAGCCCTTTCGACGACTCCAAGTGATGCACAACGCCCCAAAACTACCAAATAATGGGCAAATCAATGAAAATTCACTCTAATACTTTTAACGAATTCAAATTATATAAATTCCCAACTTCGCTCAATGAATTGACCAAAATGCCTTCAGGGCCACGTGCCCGGATTTCGAAATTTCTCGAAGATAAACTCTACCCGTAGCTTAAATAGATCAAATATACAATTTACTCAAATATACATGCTCAATTCGTGGCTAAATTCCAAATTACCAAATTTTTAGGTTTTCTTCAAATTTCCCAATTTTCCCACAATTTTCATGTTCAAATCCATGTAATAACCTTGTATTTAACTTGGAAATAAGTAGAAACAACTTACCTTGTGATCCTTGACGAAATTCCCTCCTTGAAGCTGCTCAAAATCGCCCATACCAAATGAAAATAGGAGGAGAAATGACATGATTCTCGCTGAAAAAACATTCTGCCCAGGCCTCATTTCCACACCTGCGCTTCCGCAGGTGCGCCCAAACTCTCGCACATGCGGCCTCCTCAGCTCCAGCCCAAAACTCGCACCTGCGGCTCCCAAAGTCGCACCTGCGACCAAAGCCTCGCAGGTGCGTCACACTAGATGACAGCAACTTCAGCTCTTCTTCAACTCCAAATTTGATTCGTGAACCACCCGGAATCCACGCGAGGCCCCCGGGACCCCATCCAATCACACCAACCTATCCCAAAACATGACACGAACTTGCTCGAAGCCTCAAATCACATCAAAATGACAAATCGATCTCCAATCTAAATCTTTAAGAACTTAAAATTTCAAACTTCTACATCCGACGCCGAAACATCAAATCATATCTAATTGACCCCAAATTTTGCACACAAGTCATATTCGATAGTACGGACCTGCTCCAACTTCCGGAACGCATTCTGACCCCGATATGAAAATTTCCACTTCCAGTCGGATTCTTCAAAAACCTTCAAATTTCTATCTTTAGCCAAATGACTTCAAACCGACCTCCGGACATCCGAATTCACTTCCGATCGCGCTCCCAACTCCCCAATCACCATACGAATCTATTCCTAGACTTGGAATCCCAAACGGACATCAATATCTCTGAAATGCGCTTCAAGCCAAACTTAGGAAATTTCCGCACCTGCGGTCTCCTGCTGGCACCTGCACTTTCGCAGGTGTTCCCAAACTCTCGCACCTGCGGCCTCCTCAGCTCCTGCCCCAAACTCGTACCTGCGGCTCCCAAAGTCGCACCTGCGGCCAAAGCCTCGCAGGTGCGGTCACACCAGATGACAGCAACTTCAGCTCTTCTTCAGCTCCAAATTTGATTCGTTAACCACCCTGAATCCACCCGAGGCCCCCGTGACCCCGTACAATCACACCAACCTGTCCCAAAACATGACACGGACTTGCTCAAGGCCTCAAATCAGATCAATCGACATCGAAATGTCGAATCGCTCTCCTATCCAAATCTTTAAGAACTTAGAATTTCAAACTTGTACATCCGACGCCGAAACCCATCAAATCATATCCGATTGACCCCAAATTTTTCACACAAGTCATATTTGACATTACAGACGTCCTCCAACTTCCGGAATCGCATTCCGGCCCTGATATCGAAATTTCCACTTCCGGTCGGATTCTTCAAAAACTTTCAAATTTCTATCTTTAGCCAAATGACTTCCAACTGACCTCCGGACATCCGGATTCACTTCTGATCGCACTCCCAACTCCCAAATCACCATACGAAGATATTCCCAGACGCGGAATCTCAAACGGAAATCAATATCTCTGAAATGCGCTTCAAGCCAAACTTAGGAAATTTCTTCAAAAATTGCTGAATTTCCACAATATACGCCGAAACGCTCCCGGGTTATCCAAAACCCGATCCGGACATACGCCCAAGTCCGAAATCATCATACCAACCTGCTGGAACCTTCAGATCCTGATTCTGAGGTCTTTTAATCCAAATCCTAGTCTTAGTCGATTCTCCCAACTCAAGGCTTTCGAAATGAGAATTTTCCTTTCAATTTAACTCTGAACTTCCCGAATTTCAACTCCAACCATACGCACAAGTCATAATACCTGAAATGAAGATGTTCATGACTTCCAACCATTGAACGACGCGTTAGAGCTCAAAACGACCGGTCGGGTCGTTACATTCTCCCCCACTTAAACAGACGTTCATCCTCGAACGTGCCAAAATTTTTATTTGAGTTATCTGAAATCACTGTTTAACACCCCGTGCACCTGCCCGTGCTGCCACAACCCAGTTGAGCATATAAGATTGATCAAATCTGAAGATATCCTCTTTATCTATACAATAATCTCATAACCCAATTTTTAACACTTGAAATTCTCTGCCAGGCATGTTCTTAATACATAAACATCATTACAAGTACCACACGAGGTACTAGAACGTAACTGCGTACCTTTGCTTAATCGGCACCATACACCGCATTGTCCATCATCTAACCACAATGACGCTCCCTGAACCTTAATAGCCAAAATTCTACGAATTTGATGCCCCCAATGCACCTTATAATATACATACATGCATCCTGCTATAATGCTGATGATACCACCACAACGGAGGAGATGTGTAGAAATTCCTAACCAACTGCAGAGTTAATCCAAACATTGAAATCTTTTCTCTTGACTTAGATCATCATCTCATTATGAACCAAGTACTGGCATTGTTCCTTACCACAATTCACAAAGTCCCATCGCACTGATCTCTGATCCAATAGTCTTGTCTCACCCAGTATGAACTGTTCAGACACAAATAATCCCAAACATGACCAACATTCTCACACGATGCCACAATGCGCCAATAAGCAACAACTCGAACACGACACATAAGGAAATGACTCAGGAAGGGACCACTCCAGTCACGCACTAATATGAATTTTCCTCAGAATACAGGAAGTATAACATAAGAGAAATAATTATAGGGGCCCTACTCAACATCACACTACTGCGACATGCAACCCAATCCGAATAACATACCCGTGGCGGCGTGCCACCCGATCCCATCATAAAAATTCACATCAGGAAGTATATACGGAGTTTAATTGCTCGCTATTATAAATTACTAAATACCGGTCACAAGCATGCTAAATGCATAATACCATTCTAGGGAGACTGATGGAGCCATATGCTACGAACTCAAGCACAACTGAGGTGCGACATATAATTTGAATCTCGAGAGCCATTCTTCTCACATAACCTCATCACTATGCGGAATCTCAACACATAAGGAATTATCAAGACGCTTCTCAACTCACACAGTGCAATCACAATATACATGAATTGACGAAGGCAGAACAACATCTGATATCCCACACCCCTCCTCGAGGAGCGCTATTCAGAAATAAACACATCTAACTCACATGAAGTCCATGATCTTGTTTTAATCCATTCACACACTTCCAGTCGATTCTGTTTGCACTGTTCTAGGCTGATAGCCTTACCCCGGTCCATAATAACTCATCTCTGCTCATAATACGCAAGAACAACCATCATAGCCGGGACAACACCCACAACTCTAAATAAGGATGAACTGAACGCCTTCCGGGCATACATCCTCAAATAAGCAACATTGCACTTCCTCAAACTCGGTTTAATCTCTCAATCCATTAAGTGACTACAAGTCACACTTATGCAATCTTCCCGCGGTCATGCTCCCACGACCTTCCACACAAGATAACGAGTTTTCACATCCATACCACCGACCACACAATTGCTGCAAAACACATCAAGAACCCATGACAAGGGTACAAAGCCTCTTTCACCGAACATCGATCTCAGGTAACACTGAAGACAACATCGGTCATTCTAAACATTCAAATCCCTTGTTCTTGCTCCTATGAGCTCATGAAATCCTTGTTAACACCGAACCGCAATCTCGATTATTACTTCCAGTTACATACTGCTTACTGCACCTAACATGCCGATATGGAATAGCATAGGAATTCCACCATAACTCCTGAACCACTACTAGGGTGAACACTTCATCATATAGAAAACCTTTTTACTTACCTCCATTCATGAGAATAATAACCATACACAAGTGGATTCTCACAACCACCATACATGCAAATCCTTAAGTGGTGGTCTGAACCACCATAAACCTTCCGGGATCCGCCTACACCTGATAGGCCATAGCACTTGAATGCCTCCAACTGAAATCTATTACGACGGCCGACAAGACCCGCATCCATTTGCACAAATTATACACATACACAATCACACCGAATGAACTGATCAGGCTGTACATGTGCCATTTTAACCATGGCTAACCAATCTATCTTCTTTTAATCATCTTAATTGCCTCAGAAATAATAGTAACTTATTTCTACTCATAGAAAACTCAACCCTCACTCATCCCGAGTGACCTTGATATACGAAACCATGCTGCCTAAATCCTGCAACCCGTCTCACACCCTCTCGAAAATCTTTCTACAACCCGGAGTTTATTTCTCCCACTCCTCCAATACTATCCTGCATGCTGAAAATAACATAGAACACTCCAACCATTTCCTTATTCTCAGAAATCATACTTCAAAAGCTCGATTCTTAATCATACCGCATTCTTAACTTTTGGATTCACTAGGACCACTATCAAGAGTCACCCACTTTGACTGGCCCCGAATACAATCAACTCCAAGGCTCTCCTAGCACATAAACACCCTTTTCAATGAAGCACGTGACTGAGTCACTATCCTTACAACTCGCCTATGCCTTAAGCATACATTCTGAATCTTTCAAATCCTCACCCTGGTCCAACAGGGCCAACTTTTGCACACATTCATCAAATCCCACGCACAATCACCCTTTTACTCCTTTCCATTAGATGTAACAACTTGCTAATACGTTGACAATCTGCAACCCCATGAGAACAAAATCCTACAACCCAACTGCAAGTGGTGGGACTCCCCCACTTAGCCTGAAGCTACATCCTTGCACCACTCTAGACCCTGCTAAGATCCTTTCTTCTTTGCTAACATGATCTTGCCCAACCAACCCGTCCAATCCTTCTGAATTCTCCTTTTAGCATTCCCTCATTACCTAAATCCTCTAGCACCATTCACACATTCTGCCTCCTACCGAATAGCCACTATGATTCCTTGCAGAAACTTTCCAACCACCCAACCGCTAACCTACTCCCAGGAGATAACCCACCTGTGCAAATCACCAACTAACACTGTCCAACAATGCTACGATGCACACCCTTTACAACATCAATACCCCATCCCAAGTCTGCTCTCATTCACCAACCTTGCATGTTCGTCCGCTCCTCATGGACCTCTATTAAATGCGCTACAACATCTTCAAATTTATCGCCACATCGCATCCTTCTTCTTCCCTAACAACTCCTCTTTGTTGCATCTAACCTCCCGCCGAATAACCAACATTTCAGCATAAGCTCGAGGATCCGCTCACTGTTCCCTAAACTCCCAAATCACTCCATACTTTTCCTCAAGATAGGCAGTTGTTTTACCACTAAACTCATATGCTACGCTGCCACTCTCCCACTTTAGTTAAACTCATTCCTTTAAGATACTACCCGACTTCCGTCTCTCATGCCTAGCATTTAAGAGATTTAGCCGCCACTTGACACTTCTCACATGTATTCCTTCATTGAATGCTTCTCAATTGTGGCCCCAATTCAATATCATTCTTTGCGACACCTGAACCCATAGATCGCCATAACTTCGACTCCCCGAAGATCATCTTTCTCGAGCTACCTTAATTAGAAACGCTCATTCAATACTTTGACCACCGCACACCACGGTCTATGACAGCCTCTTCTTCAATACTATTTAACCATACTCTAACCCAATGTAGCTGAAGAAACCATAGCACCAACGAGCTTATCACATTCCATTCGATAAATGACGACGATATCAAAACACATGTGAATATTCCACCTCAATTGAATACACCAAGTCTTACTACTTTATCAATCCGAACCGAACCATTCATAGTCCAAATGCCTTCCCTCTGCCGGAACAAAAATACCGAAATCTCGAAATCACGCCTTGAGAAGACCTCCCTTCCAACCATTCATCACCCTAACACATGGGCAAGCATTCTATCTTCACCCCCACATCGCGAGATAACCAAATCATAAACATCACCACTACCTGAGCATAGCCTCAAGGCTCTCAGAAACACGGCTACTGAGCTGAAACAACATATTACCCTTCTGCAGGGCGACAGTAACAACCCAATCAACTACGTACGAAAAACATCACGCACCATATCTGTAGCACCATTACATTTCCTCAAATTCCCGATTCGTAACAAGCGTTTCGCGACGTATAAGATTGAGTAGGAAGAAACATAGGCATAGGCCTCAGAGGAATCAAATCGCACAATGAGAAATCAAGAATGGAAGTACTCCTAACAGTCCTGTAGCCTCTCGAAGATAAGTACAGACGTCTCTGTACCGATCTGCAAGACTCTACTAGACTTGATCATGACTCGTGAAACCTAGGGGAACCTAGAACTCTGATACCATGTTGTCACAACCCGAAATCTATAAGGCCGGTGATGGCGTCGTACACCACTGTCAGGCAAGCCAATCCTCAACTAGTTGGAATAATTCCTGCTTTAAACATTTTCGAAATCGTTACCTTTCATTGCATTTCATAATCAAATGAATAAATCTTCGTAAATTAAATACGACAGAAAATCAATCCAGTTTAAGAAAATAAATCCCAACATACCCCCAGAACCCGGTGACACAAGTACATGAGCAACTTCTAAGAATTTATACAATTATACAACGCTTGTCCGAGGTACAAATTGGACAAAAAATTTAAAATAAAGTACAAATACATAGAAGGGAGACTCTGTCAGCTGCGGAACGCCTTCGGATGATGCAGCCCGTCTAAGTTTCCAATCAACCAATGTGCTATGAAGGTACCAGTGCAACAAAATGCACAACAAGTGTAGCATGAGTACGAAAACAACGCCTACTCAGTAAGAATCTCGCCTAACCTCAGAGAGGTAGTGACGAGAGGTCAAATTAGACACTTGCTATAAGTCGGATAAATATAATCAGGTGAGGTGCTAAGCATGAGTATCATATAAAATCAATTAATAACCAGGGATAAGAAACATCAAACTTATTTCACCTTTTACACATCATTTCTTCTTCATTTAAACTAGCATTTCAACTTTTCCTTAAGCCGATAAACATGTATAAATCACAGGAAATATGCAGTGTTTATCATGTATAAATCACAGGAAATACGCAGTATTTATCATGTATAAACCACAGGAAATACGCAAGTATTTATCATGTATAAATCACAGGAAATACGCAGCATTTAACATGCGCAATCAAAAATGCCGAGGGTCGAACGGCGCGGACCAACAATAATAAACTGTGCACTGCCGAGGGTCGAACGGCTCGAACCATAGATGCATCTATTTTCCCCGCTAGCGAATCGATCATGCGACGCGGTCAACATAATAGTAATAAGGCTAACCTGCTCGCGAATTATACCTGCGACTCAGGTGCTCATAGGTACACGTATTCACATAATAAATCCGCATTTTATCGAGAAAACAACTTTTCAAGAAAATGGTAAAATTCTCTTTAGGTGAACCTGAAGATAGTATTTAAATCATGTTTGAAATTCATTTGCCAAGTTCAATAATATTCAATAATAAAACCTTAACAGGAACAATTATCCGCGGAGGAATCAATTCTCTTTGTAAATGATTAAGAAAGGTACACTCTAGCCTTCTTAGGAAATAAATTACCAATTCAATAGCACTATCAATCTAATTTTATTGGCAGGATCACATGTACAATACGTAAGGCATGCTAGTGGGTCCTAGACTACCCGGACATAAGCATAATAGTAGCTACGCATGGACTCCCGTCACCTCGTGCGTACGTAGCCCCCGCAAATGACATCATATATTCATTTAATTCACCTATGGGGAGAATTCCCCCTCACAAAATTAGAAAGGAGACTTACCTCGCTTCGGAATTCCATAGCCGGCTTCCAAGCCCTTCCGACGACTCCAATTGATGCAAAACGCCCCAAAACTACCAAATAACGGGCAAAGTAATGACAATTCACTCTAATACTTGTAACGAATTCAAATTATATAATTTCCCAACTTGCTCAATGAATTGACGAAAATGCACTCGGGGCCACGTGCCCGGATTCCGAAATTTCTCGAAGATAAACTCTACCCGTAGCTTTACTAGTTCAAATATACAATTTACTCAAATATCAATGCTCAATTCGTGGCTAAAATCCAAATTATCAAATTTCTAGGTTTTCTTCAAATTTCCTAATTTTTCCACAATTTTCATGTTCAAATCCATGTAATAACCTTGTATTTAACTTGGAAATAAGTAGAAACAACTTACCTTGTGATCCTTGACGAAATTCCCTCCTTGAAGCTGCTCAAAATCGCCCATACCAAATGAAAATAGGAGGAGAAATGACATTATTCTCGCTGAAAAAACATTATGCCCAGGCCTCATTTCCGCACCTGCGGTCTCCTGCTCGCACCTGCGCTTCCGCTGGTGTGCCCAAACTCTCGCACATGCGGCCTCCTCAGCTCCAGCCCAAAACTCGCACCTGCGGCTCCCAAAGTCGCACCTGCGACCAAAGCCTCGCAGGTGCGTCACACTAGATGACAGCAACTTCAGCTCTTCTTCAACTCCAAATTTGATTCGTGAACCACCCGGAATCCACGCGAGGCCCCCGGGACCCCATCCAATCACACCAACCTATCCCAAAACATGACACGAACTTGCTCGAAGCCTCAAATCACATCAAATGACATCAAAATGATGAATCGATCTCCAATCTAAATCTTTAAGAACTTAGAATTTTAAACTTCTACATCCAACGCCGAAACATCAAATCATATCTGATTGACCCCAAATTTTGCACACAAGTCATATTCGACAGTACGGACCTGCTCCAACTTCCGGAACGCATTCTGACCCCGATATGAAAATTTCCACTTCCAGTCGGATTCTTCAAAAACTTTCAAATTTCTATCTTTAGCCAAATGACTTCAAACCGACCTCCGGACATCCAAATTCACTTCCGATCGCGCTCCCAACTCCCCAATCACCATACGAATCTATTCCTAGACTTGGAATCCCAAACGGACATCAATATCTCTGAAATGCGCTTCAAGCCAAACTTAGGAAATTTCTTCAAAAATTGCTGACTTTCCACAATATACGCTGAAACGCTCCTGGGTTATCCAAAACCCGATCCCGACATATGCCCAAGTCCGAAATTATCATACGAACCTGTTGGAACCTTTAGATCCTGATTCCGAGGTCGTTTACTCCAAATCCTAGTCTTAGTCGATTCTACCAACTCAAGGCTTCCGAAATGAGAATTTTCCTTTCAATTTAACTCCGAACTTCCCGAATTTCAACCCCGACCATACGCACAAGTCATAATACCTGAAATTAAGTTGTTCATGACATCCAACCACTGAACGACGCGTTAGAGCTCAAAACGACTGGTTGGGTCGTTACAGGTTTTCTCCAGGTTTAAAACGGGAGATTGAATAGGAACTGTTAGATCATTGTGATCAACAGCTCCGATATTTCGGAGATAAAAACATTTATTGGGAAAAAGGGATGACCGTTGGATCTCTTTTAATCCAACGGAAGAGATAAATCGCTGTTGGATATTGAAATAAAAGGAAAAAAATAGTTTAATTGTGGACAGATGAAGTGTAATTCTTGTGTGAGTTTTTAGAGCGATGACGTGGAACATTATGATTGGTTCAAAAGTGATGGCATGGATTGTCATAGTTGAAATAAAGGGGTGGACTTGGAGTGTGCATTTCTGGATTGTGCTTGGGTATTGGGTTGGTTTTGATTTAAAAAATGTCCAATTTATGTTTAATTGAGAATTGCAATATAGCCTTTAGCCTCATTTGATCTCCTTATAATTAAATTAAATAAGCTTAATAACTTTCAACAGAATGTAAGTAAAATTACAATTACTATATACATTACTAACTATTTTAATTAAATGTTTATAAATACAACATCTTTTGAATTATAGCATTAATTTCCAAATTATTAACGTAGAAGTCTAATTAACTAAAAATTAAGGAGTATTTTGTCAAATTAATTATAAGGTCTATGTGATGTATATAAAATTTATTTTAATTATCTTAAAATTGTAAGTATATTTGTAGTCACATAATACTAATATTAAATGATTAATTTCAAACTAATACTTTATTTATTTGTAGAAATAGGTATTTATTAATAGAAATAACTTTCAAAATATTTATTGTAAATGATTAAGTATAAGTAAATTAATTTTAAATGGGAGGGTCAAAATTGGTTGTCAACAGTTATATCTGCTACCGATCTGAGGTTCGCTAACGCATCTGCTTCTGCATTTTCTTGCCTTGGAATTTGAGCAGCTTTCCATTTTCGGAAACGATGTAAGAACCTCCGTATCTTTTTAGGTACTGGTACATTTGTGTCTCTCATGCTATGTAATTTCCTTGCATTTGGTTGACCACCAGCTGAGAATCACTTTTCATTTTGATCTATTCCATTCTCATTTCGTTTGCGAGTTTCAAACCGGCAATCGCTGCTTCATACTTAGCTTCATTGTTAGTAATAACTACTAAAATGGGAATTAGAGACAGAAACATTATGTAACTAAAAAGAAATATATGTTACTAATCTTACTTAGCGACAAATTAATGACAGATTATCAAAACAATTATGTTAGCTACGAGCGATATAGCGATATATCCAATCTTTTTAGTAGTGAATTGAATAACATTTAATTTCTTCTCTAATGATTTTCCTAGTAGGTGCAATTTAAACAATACCAAAACCTGCTTCATTTACATTAGAGGATCCATCTATATATAAAGTCCAAGTCCTTAGATTAGACTTACGGGCTTCGTGAAGTAGGTTCGAGCTAAAGTCTGCTACAAAATCTGCTAGTACGTATGATTTTATGGTAGTACATAGTTGATAAATAATATCATATTCGCTAAGTTTTATTATTTAGCTAATCTACTTGATAACTCATGCTTATGTAGAATATTGCATAATGGAGAATTGTCACAGTAGATACGGGATAACACAAAAAATAAGGTCAAATGTGGATACCTTATTTCAGCTTCTAACAATGCTTAACTAACTGCGTACATTTTTCTTCTCGAAACAAAACTGCACTCATCGATACTTCAGTTACGGCAAGGTAAACGAGCAACCTTTCCCTCTAATTAGGCTTTGATAGCAAATGTGGCTTTGAGAGATAGATTTTTAAATATCTCAATGCTTGTTGGAATTCATCTTTCAATTCAAACTTGTTTTGCTTTTTTACCAATGAGAAAATTTTGAAACATCTTTTTAAAGGATTTGGATATAAATCTCCCCAAGGACGCTACACTTTTCAAGAGTCTTTGTACTTCATTTTTGTTTGTAAGTACATCTAATATTTATTTAATAGCTTTGATTTGAGTTGGATTCACCTCGATACATCTGTTAGAAATTAGAAAGCCTAGAAAGTTACCTAACGCAACACCGAATACACATATCTCCAGATCTAACTTCAAGTTGTACTTTCGAAGAATTGCAAATATTTCTTTTGAACGTTCAAGATGATCATTTGATTTTGTTGATTTCAATAACATACCATCAATGTACACTTCAATAGTCTTCCCTAAGTGTTCTTAGAACATTTTAGTTACTAACTTTGATATGTGGCTCCAACGTTCTTTAGATAAAGGGCATAACCTTGTAGCAATAGGTCCCCGTGTCTGTAATGAAAGAAGTTTATTTTTTTGTCTTTAGAATATTTTAATTTGATTATATCTAGAATAAGCATCTAAAAAGCTTAAAATCTCATTGCCAGCAGTAGAATCAATTAATTGATCAATATACTGTAAAGAAAATGAATCTTTAGGACATGTTTTGTTCAAATCAGTATAGTCTATATATACTTGCCATTTGCCATTCATTTTTGGAACTATGATAGTATTTTCTAGTCAGTCAGGATATTTTAGCTCACGAATGGAACTAATTTCAAGAGTTTGCCTACCTTTTCTTGTATTACATGATTTCTGAAAGAACCTTTTTTCCTCTTCTTTTACTTTAACAAAAGGTGTAATGAGTCTTCATTAAGTTTGTAAGTCCGGTAGTATACCTATCAAGTATGAATGCGACCAAGCAAAGCAATTAGAGTTAGCTCGTAAAAATTCAATTAACTTACACTTAAACTCTAAGTTAAGATTTGATCCAACATAAACTTTCTCTAAGGCTAGTGAATGAATAGGATTACAACTTCGAGCTCCTCCGTTGTTGTTTTGATTGTATCATTTTCCTCTGGTTCCTAGATCACATCAGGCCTTCCTTGTATCATTTTCCTCTGGTCTAATATTGCAATTTGTGAGGCATGCGAACGTGACTACAAGTTTACTTTGAGTCTCCACAGCAATGCTCTACCAGCTAGCTAACAATCAACAATAATCAAGGCACCTGGATCTACAAACAAATCTGCAGAAGCGTAGTATGAGTACACCACAACAGTACCCAGTAAGTATCAAGACTAACATCGGTGGAGTAGTGACGAGGAACAGTCAAAACACCCACTAGACTAAACAACCTGATCAAGTGTAAATGTAGAACTAGCACAAAACGATATCAATATAAAGCCAGGCATGATGACAATAATAATGCAATACTTGTAATAGGGACTAAAAGCAACAGTTAGCAACAAGACACAACATGTAATAACACTATAGAGACACAGTTCAAATCCGGTGAAACTAAATAAAGGAAAACAAGTGACAACTTAACAGGAACCACCGCTTTCACAACAGGTTTATCCAAGAATTTCGACGAGGTACCAAACCTCAAAAACACAAATCACGGTCCCAATTCGTGAACCCTAATCACTTGGAATCTTGTGCCCACATTATAATTCATAACAGCACAGACGACTCACGTGCCAACAGGATGACTCTCACACATAAGGCAAGTACACGGGAGTACATGTAAATGGTTAAAACATCAGGATGCATCTTCTTAGACTGATGCGGGTGGTTTATTTATGTGTATGCTTGTGTAAGTGTTGTACCACATTTCAAGTCAACAAGTAAGCGTAGAGACAATCAATGTCACATAAGAAATGATCACCACAAAATGTACAATGTAATAAAGACAATAATGAAATTTAAACAATGAATAGTACAACAAGATTAGCTTCACAGAACCAAGCAAATAGTGCAACACGGAGGGAAAACTATTAATAGTATGCTAAGGAAACCAACAATCAAATACAAGTACAAAAGAATAGGGAAATATCAATAAGATTCACTACCGAGGTACCGCCTCGTAGTCTCAGATCACAAAATGAATCATAATATTTCTTTATATCACTACAGGAGCCTTTACATTTAGTTTTTTTCCGCTCGGCAGTCCACCGGGTGGGTTTGTTTCTCCTTCCAGTTTCGAGTGTCTTCTTGAATAGTTATAGCAGCCCATAGGCGCGAGATGTACCTTGTGGGGGAGGGGGGAGGGTTGGGGCGGTCCCCTGGACATAGTCCTTTCAGGCATTGGCCGTTTAGTCCATGGTCCATTGGATGGTCCGTGCAAGGCCAGAAATTGGAACACATTGATTCTGCTCGTTCCCGTCCTTGCTTTAGGGGCACCCCGCATTTTAGCCCACCTTATCACACCTCATGGCTTCTAGTAGTTCCCCTACTAGCCACACGTATCAAGCTCACCTTATCTCACCGCATGTGTTTTAACACCCAGGCCTTATACCACCACATGCGTATCAATAATAACAACATCACGGCAGAAACCTCATGCAAACGCCATAACAACAGCACGACAGAAACCTCGTGCAAACACACGAACAATCCTTTCAACAATAAAATGTGTGCCAAAACATAACAACTCAATAAAATAACTTTCATAATATGTGCCCATATGCCACAATATTTCCTCAAAACAATTTCAATATTACAACCACACATAGCCCCGGGCTCAACAACACTGAATACAACAACAACAACAACAACAACACTAACATGAGAATACGACAAGTAAATCAATAGAGGAACTTCAGAACACAAAGAAAAGATGGAACAAGCTCACAAAGAAAGACACAAAAGGGAATAATAGTCTCAAAGAGATAATGTGTAATAATGATTCCACAAAACTACAATTCAATGATAAGAGAGATAACATGATTCAATGATTCCAAATAAGGATGAAAAGGGATAACAAACTTCATTTAAGTTTGGGCAATTACAGAAGAGATACAACAAATTCAATTAAGGATAAACAATTACGGAAAAGATAATAATATCTTCAATTAAGGATATACAATTATGAAAGATAAAAATAACTTCAATTAAGGATACACAATTACGAAAAAGAAAATAATAACTTCAATTTAGGATATGCAACTACGGAAAGGATAGCATGCCAATAAACGAGGCAACATGTCAGTTAAGGCACATAAGAGTTTAATCGGCAATAAACGTAGAACACAAAGAAATCGATTCCAAATAAGACACGTAAGGGTGAATTTAGTAAATTGGGTATTTAACATGACAAAACAACTTCATATCTAATGAACTTAAGAACCTAAGAGCCCTAAACGGTCAAATTTCCACAAATATGCCCGAGCACGTACTCGTCACCTCGCGTACGCGGCCTTTACATGACACAATTAGCACAAATGACTCAAATCCTAAGGGGTAGTTCCTCCACAAAAATATAGGCAATATACTTACCTCAAAGAAGCTAGACTGATACTCTAAAATGACCTTCTCGAGTGAAACAACCTCCAGACTGCTCAAATATAGCCAAAATAACTCCAAACCAAAAATTAAACTCATAGGAAATAATTTCGGATAATGAAGCTTCAATCTTTAAGAAAAAATAAAAGTCAACCCAAAAGTCAACCTCCGAGCCCGCACCTCGGAACCTGAAAAAATTCACAAAACCAGAACCCATTCCGATACGGGTCCAACCATGCAGGAATTACCAAATTCCGATATCGAATCGCCCTTCAAATCCTCATTTTACATTTTGAACGATTTTTATAAATTTTCCCTAAATTTCAAACTTAATTCACTAATTAATTGATGAAGATAACAATGGATTCTTGAAATATAATAAGACTCGAGTAAAGAGCACTTACCAAAATGAATTTCTTGACAAACTCGCGTAAAATCTCTCAAAGCCAAGGTCTACAACTGCAAAAATGATAAAAATCATCAAACCCTTCGAAATATATGTTCTGCCTAGTGTTTTTTGTATTTGCGAATACAAAATCTGCATCTGCAACCTCGCATTTGCGAGAAAAAGTTCTCATCTACGAACACAACTTACCAGGCTAGGATCCGCAGCTGTGAAAAACACAGTCGCACCAGTGGCAGTGCAGAAGCGCCAAACAAGCCGCAGAAGCGACCATCATTGCATATGCCATCACTGTGCTGCAAAAGCGGTCATTGCTCTTGCGTTAAAAATTCCGCAAAAGCGAGCACAGACCTACTCGAGGCCTCAAATCACATCAAACAAAGTCGAAACTATGAATCGCACCTAGAATGCAAGTTATGAACTTTCAAATCTTCCAACTTCAAAAAACTCATGCCGAAACAGATCAAATCAACCCGAAATGGCGTCAAACCAAGTCCCAAATTACATAACGTAGCTAATCCAACTCTCGGAATAGCAATCTGAGCTCGATATCAACAAAGTCAACTCCCGGTCAAACCTTTTAACCTTCCAAAACTTTAACTTTCCAATTTTTACCAAACTACATCAAATTACCTTACGGGCCTCCAAATTCAAATCCGAACGCACGCCTAAGTCCAAAGTCTCCATATGAAGCTATTGGAATAATCAAAATGCCATTTCGGAGTCGTCTACACAAAAGTCAAATTCCTGTCGGCTCCTAACGCTTAAGCTTATGAGACAAGAATTCTTCTTCCAAATTGACCTGAATTAAAACTGAATTTGGCCACACACGCAAGTCATAACGCATAATATGAAGCTGCTACAGACCTTAAGTCTTCAAACGGGATTCTAATTCTCAAAACGACTGGTCGGGTCGTTACATTCTCCCCCTCTTAAATAAATGTTCGTCCTCGAACGTGACAAGAACCATTCTGAAGTTGTCAAGTCACTGAGTGAACTACCATACATATACTCGAGGGTGATCCCACGTAACCCGAATTAACATAAGCCAACAACGTTGTCTCAATTGAAAATTCATTCCTTCCATCAATACCAATAAGCCTTAGAACCAAATTTCTCACCATCTGATCATTTCCAAAAGACCCAATTCCTACATAAACACATTGTATCAGCCTCAGCGAGCTGCAACAACTTATGCCTTCACCCACAAGATACAAACACAAGACGTAACACACTACACGTATGTCCATAATAACATTTCTAATCATAAGAGTTGTCCCTAATCAAACCCAGCACCGGCAATTAACCTCATATCCGCTAGAACCCTGTTCCAAACCTTTACAACACTGACAGCCATGCAAAAAACATGAAGAACTCATAATTATTCACCCAAATCAACAAGTCACATCTAACGCCACCTGGGCACACACCTCGTAAGCTAAATCATAATAAGCACAACGCGAATACGACTAAATATGCAAGGAGAAACACATAAGAGAACTATCAAACAAGCTCGACAGGTAAAACTCCTTATCAGTACCATACTACGAATAAATTCCACAAGGGAGAATCAAGGAATATGAACTAATCACAAGGATCCCGCCCTAATATGATTGCACCGCGGCCCGCAGTCCGGTTCAATGATATCAAACCGCATGAAAATGCGAGGATCCCATCCTCAGCTCTGAATCACAAGTAAAATACACATCATACCAACTGAAACCTTACACTAATTCAATTTCGCGAACAAAATCCCAACACACATACTGAACCCACACACCGTTAGAGCATCTAAATCACAAATCATTACTACTTTAATTATTCCGCAACAGTAGAAAGTAGTACACAAAGAAGAACCAGGTTCTTCTTATTAGACATCACTCGAAAATTGGGTACTACACAATTAACTTATATTATTCTGTAGTATTGAAGTCTAAAATATCAAAGCATATATTGTGCGTAAATTTAAACATGATGCAGGTTCCCGTTGGACTATGAAAGCTATCTTCGAATGGTTGGGGATGGAGTCCTTAGACCATGATGTCCTGGGCTATGAAATGATGTTCTCGGGCCATGAAGATGGTGCCTCCGAACTATGACTCCTTTGAATAATGATGTGCAAAAATTTGAGAGAGATCCTCAGGCCATGACATGGTGTCTTCCGGCTATTAGGATGTTGCCGTTAAACTATGACGCCTTTGGACAAGTTGGCAATATTTCAGCCCATGAGATGCAATAATATAATGTTGACAATACAGAGCTTAGTCTTGGGAATTGGAGGGCAGAGCTTAGCCCGAAAGATGAGCGAAGTAAATAATGCTTGAGAGACATCGCTTAGTCTCGGTGAAAAAGTAAATTGGAGGCAGAGCTTAGCCTCATGCAAGTATGGAGACAGAGCTTAGTCTCATGCAAATTAAGGCAGAGCTTAGCCTTATGCAGATAGAGACAGAGCTTGGCCTCATGAAGGATGTGGGACAGGGCTTAGTCCCATGCAGGTGAAGGAAGAGATTAGCCTTATGCAAATGGAGGCAGAGCTTAGCTTCATGCAGGATGTGGAGGTAGAGCTTAACCTCATGCAAGTATGTAGACAGAGCTTAGTCCCATGCAGGTGAAGGCAGAGATTATCCTTATGAAAATGGAGGAAGAGCTTAGCTTCATGCAGGATGGGAGGTAGAGCTTAACCTCATGCAAGTATGGAGACAAAGCTTAGTCCCATGCAGGTGAAGGCAGAGATTAGCCTTATGCAAATGGAGGCAAAGCTTAGCCTCATGAAGGATGTGGAGGTAGAGCTTAACATCATGCAAGTATGGAGACAGATCTTAGTCTCATGCAAATGAAGGCAGAGCTTAGCCTTATGCAGATGGAGGCAGAGCTTAGCCTCATGCAGGATGTGAAGGTAGAGCTTAACCTCATGTAAGTATGGAGACATAGCTTAGTCTCAGGAAAATTAAGGCATTAGCCTTATAAAGATGGAGGCAGAGCTTATGTCACGCCCCAAAACCGAGGGACGAGACCGACGCCTAATCGGATGAACCCAGTCAAGCGGACCTGGATTGCTTCCTACCCAGCGTGTTACCCCATGTTCATAATAAACATTATTCCATAAGTATTAGCCAATTTAGATACAAAGTACGATTTACAACATAAGTTCATTTTCCTTTTTTAACTTTCAACATTTGATAATCCAAAAACATATATAATACATACAACTTTTCCGATGCGATCCACAACTATGAGTGAGTACAACTACCGCCCACACTGTGTCTACGGAGCCTCTAAGAGTACTAGGAGTTTTAAATAAACTTGCTGGCAACAAGGCCCCGTTTATACCTTTTACAACATAAGCAAAAGAGAATGATATAGTCCACACATGACCTAGAGAGGAAATGGGGCTCACCAGAACTGCTGAAAAGATGAATAGGAGGCACCACTAACGGCGGGCTGAGCTACCTGCTATGGAACCTCCTACATCCATATAAAAGATGTAGCGCCCCCGGCAAAAGGGACGTTAGTACCGTTGAATAGTACTAGTACGTATGAACAAAGTTTATTCTAAGTAAAATCATATAGTACACAATTAGAAGACAGTCAGGGCAACCACACAGATACCACATAAATATACAGAAAATCACAATGAAGATTTCACAGTTACTCATTTCAATTATTCATCCGTTCACATTTCACCCTTATTACCTCTCCACCCTTATTGCTTCGTGTTGCAGCGCGCAACCCGATCCCACCATACATTCACATTTCACCCTTATTACTTCGTTTTGCAGCGTGCAACCCGATCCCACCGTACAATCACATCTCACACTTATTACCTCTCCACCCTTATTACTTCGTGTTGCGGCGTGCAAACCGATCCCACCGTACAATCATATTTGATAGCAACAACAACCAATCAATTAATCACAGGTATTTTCATCATCAAGAACATAAGTTCATATCAACCCATAACTATGTGAAATCAAGGCACAATGATCCTTACCAAACAGTGATTCATATATGGGGTTGCCACAATTATTTAACTCACCTAATTCAATTCATAATTTCTGTTCATAATTTGCCACACACAACCTTTAGCAATTAAATACATTCCCACATCAGGGTACATTAACATTCTTTCATTTAGTAGCACATACTCCCATGTCGACATATTTTAACGTTTAACAAGCCTTACACATGATAAGATAAGCACAGAGAATCACCCTTCACAATCTCAATTAGAATGGTAATCAACTAAGAAAATCAGGGAATGAGATCTTACACCTCAACACAGCCGGACAATCAATTCTCATATGGTCAAGCAAGAAATTCTTATCGTGTCCTCGGACACCAACAAGATGACTCTACAAAGATTAAAGTTTTCCATACATACCTCGAGTCAAAATTCCCCTTTAAAATCTATCACAATTAACCGAACTGTCTAGCACCGTCAATCTAGTTCACAATGCGACACATTTACCTTAGAATTAGGAATCTTGAATTCATTTGAGCATTTTATCAAACACCGTGTGGTCCCTTAGCTTAACTAAACCCTTTTTAGTGGAAGATTACTTTAACTAGCTTCCCTTTACTAGGTTATGGAATATTATTCACATGCATGCAAGTCTTATCTCTTATTTTCACAGTTAACTCATGTGTTCTACCCCTTTTTACCTAAACCTGAGAATTAAAAGGAAATGGGGTGGGGACTTACCTCTTATAGTGAAGAAGATGAAGATTACTCGATAATTTTCGGGCCTGAGTGATGTTTGAAGAATCAATTTGGGGAAATGGGGACTTCCCTCTCTAGAACCCACTCTCAATTCTCTCTTTTTTGTTCAGATGCATGTTAAAAATAAAGGGGAGGGGTGTTTTATTAAACTGGGGGTCGGGTGTAAAATTAGAAATTCAAAGAGCCCCGAAGCAGGAAATGCGGTCAGGAATGCGATCGCATTCCTGCTATGCGGTCCGCATTCCTGTCGCATAGTTGGCCCTCAAGTGGGCCAAAAGGGGAATCGGACTGCCCTGGTATGCGACCATTATGCGGTCCGCATACATGCTATGCGATCGCATAATGTATCGCATAACCTCCTCCGCGAAAATGGAGGTGCAAGGATGCGATAGCTATGCGGTACGCATTCCCAAAATGTGATCGCATCTTGGGCCGCATAGCTGTCCTCAAATTGGACAGAAGGCTGTCCAGGTATGCGACCACTATGCAGTCCGCATACCTGATATGCGATCACATAGTGGACCGCAGATCTGCGCAATTCTAGAAAATTTTATCTTTTAAGTCCTGGGGTACTTTTTACTTCAAAATGGTCCGTTTTTATGAATTTCTACAGTTATAACAACACAGGGACCCATTCGGGCATTATTTTAGACATGAAATTTTACGGGTCTTTACATCCTCCCCCACTTAAAATCATTCGTCCTTGAATGAGGATCCAGGAATCCTTTTGACATCACAATATGCAAACCCGCAATTTTTACTAACTCCGATATTTTCTAAAAATTTTGCCAGAGTTTCCTTTGTAATTAGGCCTATCTACCTGTCAGGGAGCCCCCAAAACACATTGTTAACCAATTTCACACATTTTCAATTACTCCAACGACTTGCACATAATTTAGTCATCTCATCAAATCGTATATAATTCAATTACTTCAACATGCTTATACATAATTCAGTTAACACCATAACTTGCATATCATTTAACTATCACATAAATTGCACATAATTTAGCTTTCTTCAATGAGTTGCACATTACCCAAAAAATTACAATATGCACAATATGGCACAACTTGAGAAGTTACAATAGTAGGGCAATTAAGGGGGGGAAATGGGGTGCCTTTGCACAAAATTTGACACAACATATAATTGCTTAGAGATGGCAGTTCTCACGATCACTACTAGACTTATTCAAATAAATGTGGATATTTTTCTCTCATTTCACTTTCCGCTTCCCCCGTGACTTGCTGACTTCGCCATAACACTTTAACAGAAGCAGTTTCTTTGTTTCTCAATCTACGGACTTGCCTATCAATAATAGCAAACGGAACCTCTTCATATGACAATTCTTCATTAATTTCAATGGTCTCAACTGGCACGATGGCAGCTGGATCTCCAATTACCTTCTTTAGCATGGACACATGAAACACTGAATGCACTAATGATATTTCAGGGGGCAATTCCACCTATACGCTACTTGCCCTATCATTTGAGCGATTCGATATGGCCCGACATACCTCGAGCTCAATTTCCCTTTCTTTCCAAACTGCATGACTCCCTTCATAGGAGATACCTTCAAGAATACCTAATCATCTACTTGAAACTCCAAATCCCTACGATGAACGTCCGCATAGGATTTATGACGACTCTGAGAAATTTTCATCCTCTCCTGAATGACTCTAACTTTTTCTATAGCTGGATGTACAAGATCCGGTCCTAACAATTCCGCCTCACCAACCTCAAACCATCCAATCGGAGACCTACACCTCCTACCGTACAATGCCTCAAATCGGGCCATCTGAATACTAGCATGGAAGCTGTTATTATAGGCAAACTCTATAAGCGACAAGTGATCATCCCAGGTACCCTTGAAATCTAATACCCAAGCTCGTATCATATCTTCAAGTGTCTGAATAGTCCGCTCTGCTTGACCGTCCGTCGGTGGGTGGAAAGCTGTGCTGAGATTTACCTGAGTACCCAAACCTTGCTGAAATTTCCTCCAAATGTTAGCTGTGAATTGGGCCCCTCGATCCGAGATAATAGAAATTGGAGTGCCATGGAGTCTGACTATTTCTTTGATATACAACTGAGCGTATTGTTCTGCAGTATCAGTGGACTTGACTGGCAAGAAATGCGCCGACTTCATGAGTCGATCCACCACTACCCAAATTGAGTCGAACTTGCGCTGAGTGAGGGGTAACCCTAAAGTCCATATTGATCATTTCCCATTTCCACATTGGTATTTCCATAAGCTGCGTCAACCCACCGGGCCTCTGATGCTCGGCCTTCACTTGCTGACAATTCGGACACCTAGCCACCAACAAATCTCCTTGAGATCGCGATACATTTTCGTAGAACCTGGGTGAACAGAATACCTTGAATTATGAGTCTCTACCATCACCCTCTCCCGGAGATCATCCACGTCTAGAACACATAACCTCCCTTGACACCGCAAGATACCATCATCATTGCTGAGTGAAAGTGTTGACGTCTTGTGATTCAAAATTGCCTCTCTTAACTGTACCAATGTTGGATCTCTGAATTGCTTTTCCATAACTTCCTCTACAAGCGAAGACTCCGCTCCGTTACGCAGCACGACATTCCCCTCATCTGAGGCCGAAAGACGGACCCCAAGACTGGCCAACTGATAAATCTCCTGAGCCAAAGGCCTGTGATCAGCTTCCAAATGTGCCAAGCTACCCATGGATTTCTGACTAAGAGCGTCGGCCACCACATTCGCCTTTCCTGGATGGTACAAAATATTCATATCATAATCTTTGAGAAATTCCAACCACCTCCGCTGTCTTAAATTCAACTCCTTCTGTTTGAATAAATACTGCAGACTCTTGTGGTATGTGAACACGTCCACATGAACCCCATAAAGATAATGCCGCCAGATTTTCAAGGCAAACACAACCGCTGCGAGCTCAAAATCATGCGTCGGATAATTCTTCTCGTGGTTCTTGAGCTGCCTTGAAGCATACGCTATAACTTTACCACATTGCATAAACACACACCCCAAACCAACTCTCAAAGCTTCACAGTAAACCACAAACCCCTCTGAACCTTCAGGCAAGGTCAACACTGGCGCCGAAGTCAATCTCGACTTCAATTCCTGGAAGCTCTTTTCACAAGCATCGGACCACTGAAATTTAACTACTTTCTGCGTCAGCTTAGTCAATGGGGAGGCGAGAGTAGAGAATCCCTCCACAAACCTCCGATAATAACCCGCTAGACCCAAGAAACTGCGAATCTCTGTCGGGGTCGTTGGTCTAGGCCAATCCTTTACCACTGCAATCTTTTGGGGATCAACCCGAATCCCTTCCCTGGAAACAACATGGCCCTAAAAGGTGACTGATTCTAACCAAAACTCACATTTTGAAAACTTTGCATACAACTTGTGCTGATGTAGAGTCTGCAGAACTGCCCTGAGGTGATTAGCATGATCTTCCCGATTCCGCGAATAAACAAGGTTATTGTCAATGAAGACAATCACAAAGGAGTCAAGAAACAGTGTGAAAGCCCGATTCATAAGATCCATAAAAGTCGTTGGGGCATTGGTTAGCCCAAAAGACATGACCAAAAATTCAAAGTGCCCATAACGAGTCCTAAAGGCGGTCTTAGGAATATCCTGCTCCCTGATCTTCAACTGAAGATACTCGGACCGTAAATCAATCTTGGAGAAAAAGAACCGGTGTGCCGCATGGCGACACGCTTGGCCGAATGATATCCTTTTTTAATAGATCTTTAAATTGTTCTTTTAGCTCTCTCAATTCTGTTGGCGCCATCCTGTAAGGTGGAATAGATATTGGTTGCGTATCTGGTAATACATCAATCCCGAAATCGATCTCTCTATCTGGTGGAATTTCAGGGAGCTCATCCGGAAATACTTCAAGAAACTCATTCACAACCGGCACGGACTCGGGAGCAGGCACCTCAGAAGTGGTGTCCGCAACCCAAACCAAATGATAGATGCGCCCCTACCGGATCATCTTGGAGGCCTTAAGATAGGAAATAAACCTACCTCTCGGCACAACATCGTTCATTTTCCATTCAATAACATGTTCATTAGGAAACTCTATCCTCATAATTCTGATTCGGCAGTAGAGTTTAGCAAAGCACGAGTAGAGCCAATCCATCCCCATGATAACATCAAAATCTACCATTCCTAGCTCAATCATATCGGTCGTGGTATCTCGACCACACACCGTGACAACACAGTTCCTATAGACTCGCGTGGCCATGATAGAATCACCAACCGGAGTCGACACAGAGAACGGCTCATGAAGTTGTTCGGATTCTATCCCAGAACTTGAAGCAATAAATGGAGTGACATATGACAATGAAGACCCGGGATCAACAAGAGCATAAACATCATGTGATTGAGCAGTCAAAATACCTGTGACAACATGTGGAGAAGCCTCTGAACTCTGGCGACCACTCAAAGCATAGAATCAACTGGGTCCCCCTTAACCCCGTGCTCTACCCCTAGCTACACCGCGCCCTGGTGGAGCTGGAGGGCGTGTTGAAGATGTAGCGGCCGAAGAACTGGACGGCTGAGAAGAACCCCTACCTATGCCCTGACTGGGTGCACGACAATCTCTCTAAACATGGCCTCTCTCTCCGCATCTATAGCACACCGGTATATCCAAGTAACAAGGCTCAGAATGAAACCTCCCACACTTAGGGCATGAGGCCCTCCGCTGCTGCTGGAACCTCCTACCTAAATGACCCGACTGATGGAACTTCATACTGTCCGAACCTATTCCAAAGCGACCTCCTGCTGATAATTGTGCCCTGATGGCAGCGCACTAGCTGAGGACTGAGCATAGGACTGAGATGGCCCTGATTACCCTCTCCCCAGGGCTGATCTCCCACCTCCAACTGAACTCCCACGGTTATCCGCTGACCGGGCCCTACTACCACTTTCTCTCTCCATTCATATCTTCAATTTCCGAGCCTCCTCTTCCCATAGTTCATATCTGAGTGCAAAGCAGTTGTAGCAGCCTCATTGACAACCAAGGTACCAAGGCCCTGAATAAACCGACGAACTCTAGCCTCAATAGTCGGCATCATGTGGGTAGCATACTTGGACAAGCGCACAAACTCCATATAGTACTCCCACACACTCATGTTGCTATGCTTAAGGACCTCAAACTCTGCAGCATGGGTTTCCCTAGTCTCGGCAAGCAAGAAATGATCCATAAAAGCATCTACAAACTTATCCAACCTTGCTGGAGGGTTCCCATCCCCACGGGAACTCTCCCACATCTTGAACCATGAATATGCTGCTCCCTTTAGACGATAGGAAGCTAACTCAACTCCCTCTGTCTCACTAGCACTCATAACACGGAGAGTCTTGTACATTTCATCTATAAAATCTTGAGGATCGGCCTCTGGGTCGGTGCTAGTGAACTTTGGAGGGGCTAGCCGTAGAAACTGGTTGACTCTGGAACTTAAAGAATCCCCTTGCTCGCTAGAGGACGCAGGGGAAGCATGTGATCTTTGGGCCTGGGAGGCCACTTGCTCAGTCAACATCTGAATAGCTCCCCTGAGGTCCCCATCAGAAATACCAGGACCGGAAGCCGGGACTGAGGAAGGATCAGGAACATCAGCGGGAGGAACTGTGGCACCCTCCGCTGGAGCAGGAATTGGAACAGTTTGACCTGGAATGGAAGGGTCAGGCAAATTCAGGCTCGGGGAATCATTCTCACCTACACCGTTAGATAAGGAATTTATGGCCACACTTGGAGTGGCATTGGCCTCTAAGCCGAGTTGAACTCTCTTCTTAGGTTCCATTTACTGAAAATTAGGACAATGCACGAGTTAGATAAATATATTCTCACCTTCCACTTCATCGCACGATACAGAGTAACAATAAAAGGGTATTTTCCTAAATGTCCATGCAGTCCCCAAATTATAGATGTGGTCGACAACCCACTGATAAGAAGGGCTCTACTAGACACGGCTCGAGACATCCTATGACACTTTTAAAACCTTAGGCTCTGATTCAAAGTTTTTCACGCCCCAAAACCGAGGGACGAGACCGACGCCTAACCGGATGAACCCAGTCAAGCAGACCTGGATTGCCTTTCCTACCCAGCGCGTTACCCCATATTTATAATATACATTCTTCCATAAGAATTAGCCAATTTAGATACAAAGTACGATTTACAACATAAGTTCATTTTCCTCTTTTAACTTTCAACATTTGATAATCCAAAAACATATATAATACATACAACTTTTCCGATGCGATCCACAACTACGAGTGAGTACAACTACCGCCCAAAATATACATATATACAACCCACACAGTGTCTACGGAGCCTCTAAGAGTACTAGGAGTTTTACATAAACTTGTCGGAAACAAGGCCCCGGTTATACCTTTTACAACATAAGCAAAAGAGAATGATATAGTCCACACATGGTCCCGAGAGAAAATGGGGCTCACCAGAATTGCTGAAAAGATGAAGAGGAGGCACCATTAACGGCAAGGTAAGCTACCTGCTATGGAACCACCTACATCCATATAAAAGATGTAGCGCCCCCGGCAAAAGGGACATTAGTACCGTTGAATAGTACTAGTATGTATGAAAAACGTTTATTCTAAGTAAAATCAAATAGTACACAATTATAAGACAGTCAGGGCAACCACACAAATACCACATAAATATACAGAAAATCACAATGAAGATTTCACAGTTACTCATTTCAATAATTCATCCGTTCACATTTCACCTTTATTACCTCTCCACCCTTATTACTTCGTGTTGCGGCGTGCAACCCGATCCCACCGTACAATCACATCTCACCCTTATTACCTCTCCACCCTTATTACATCGTGTTGAGGCGTGCAACCCGATCCCACCGTACAATCACATTTGATAGCAACAACAACCAATCAATTAAATCACAGGGATTTTCATCATCAAGAACATAAGTTCATATCAACCCATAACTATGTGAAATCAAGGCACAATGATCCTTACCAAACAGTGATTCATATATGGGGTTGCCAAAATTATTTAACTCACCTAATTCAATTCATAATTTATGTTCATAATTTGCCACACACGGCCTTTAGCAATTAAACACACTCCCACATTAGGGTACATTAACATTCTTTCATTTAGTAGCACATACTCCCATGTCGACATATTTGAACGTTTAACAAGCCTTACACATGATAGGATAAACACAAAGAATCACCCTTCACAATATCAATTAGCATGGTAATCAACTAAGAAAATCAGGGAATGAGATCTTACACCTCAACACAGCCGGACAATCAATTCTCATATGGTCAAGCAAGAAATTCTTACCGTGTCCTCGGAAACCAACAAGATGACTCTACAAAGATTAAAGTTTGCCATATATACCTCGAGTCGAAATTCCCCTTTAGTATCTATCACAATTCACCGAACTATCTAGCACCGTCAATCTAGTTCACAATGCGACACATTTACCTTAGAATTAGGAATCTTGAATTTATTTGAGCATTTTATCAAACACCGTGTGGTACCTTAGCTTAACTAAACCCTTTTTAGTGGAAGATTACTTTAACTAGCTTCCCTTTACTAGGTTATGGAAGATTATTCACATGCATGATAGTCTTATCTCATATTTTCACAATTAACTCATGTGTTCTACCCCTTTTTAGCTAAAACCTGAGAATTAAAAGGAAATGGGGTGGGGACTTACCTCTTATAGTGAAGAAGATGAAGATTACTCGATACTTTCCGGGCCTGAGTGATGTTTGAAGAATCAATTTGGGGAAGATGGGGACTTCCCTCTCTAGAACCCACTCTCACTTCTCTCTATTTTGTTCAGATGCATGTTAAAAATGAAGGGGAGGGTTGTTTTATTAAACTGAGGGTCGGGTGTAAAATTAGAAATTAAAAGAGCCCCGAAGCAGGAAATGCGGTCAGGAATGCGGTCGCATTCCTTCTATGCGGTCTGCATTCCTGTCGCATAGTTGGCCCTCAAGTGGGCCAAAAGAAGAACCGGACTGCCCTGGTATGCGACCATTATGCGGTCCGCATACATGTTATGCGATCGCATAATGCGTCGCATAACCTCCTCCGCGAAAATGGAGGTGCAAGGATGCGACAGCTATGCGGTCCGCATTCCCAAAATGCGATCGCATCTTGGGCCGCATAGCTGTCCTCAAATTGGACAGAAGGCTGTCAAGGTATGCGACCACTATGATGTCTGCATACCTGATCTGCGATCGCATAGTGCGTCGCAGATCTGCGCAATTCTGGAAAATTTTATCTTTAAGTCTCGGGGTAATTTTTACTTCAAAAAGGTCCGTTTTTAAGAATTTTTACAGTTATAACAACACAAGGACCCATTCGGGCATTATTTTAGACATGAAATTTTACGGGTCTTTATAGCTTAGCCTCATGCAGGATGTGGGACAGGGCTTAGTCCTATGCAGGTGAAGGTAGAGATTAGCCTTATGCATATGGAGGCAGAGCTCAGCCTCATGCAAAATGAATAAATAGCAATTGGTAGTAGAATTTCTTAGCTGGTGGCAGATTGCGGCATTGCGATTGTTGTGCGAGTTTTAATTACGAAGCATGTTATCTTTTGTGACGATAGCAAATGTCGGCAATTGCAGTGTTTTCAAGGATTGTGACTTTGAACATGTTTGTTCTTTGTTCTTGTATTCAAAGAAAAAATCGTGAGTTCTGTGGATGGGGAGGTTGATTCGTGTTCCTGCCGGCTTTTCTTGAATCGTCCTGCTTGGTCTGATGATCATGTTCAAGTCATCGGGGTAGAGTTTGTTAAACAGAGCTATTTTAAAAGTAAGCATGCAAATTTTTATAAAGACGTAGTGAAAAATATGTTTTAAGAAATTTAGATGAACCGATGACCGTAACAAGGCCCGAGATTTTGCAACATCTCATGCTACAGAATTTTGAAGGTCCTCCTCAAAATTCTGCCCAGTTAGATGAATTGACGTCTCTTACTGTTGTACATGCTATGATCGGCTGAACTTGCTTCGAAATTTTGAGGGTCCTCCACAAAATTCCGCCCTAGTTTCCAATTGTGGGGGGAAATGAGATTTTTATTGAATTGTGACCGAACCCCTAGGGCTGCCTACGTATCCCCTCTTAAACGAGAATCAGGTAAGGTGTAGTTCAATTTACATCATTTGAGAAAAGCATAAAGAATTACACATAGTATCGTTTGACTGCATCTAAATTGATTGGTTTTGGCCAGACTTATCCGTCCATTTCTGCAAGTATAAGAGCTCCTCCTGTCAATACTCGGTGAACCATATACGTACCTTGCCAGTTGGGAGAGAATTTCCCTTTGGCTTCATCCTGATGCGGAACAATCTTCTTTAACACCAGCTGCCCCGGTGTGAACTATTTTGGCTTGACTCTTTTGTTAAAGGCTCTGGACATCTTGTTCTGATAAAGTTTCCCATGACATACTGCATTCATCCTTTTACCGTCTATGAGGGCTAGTTTCTAAAAACGGCTCCTCATCCATTCTACGTCGCTGAGCTCAGCTTCTTGTATGATTCTTAAGGAAAGGATCTCCACCTCGGCAGGAATAACAGCTTCCGTACCATAAACCAGCAAGTAGGGAGTTACCCCGGTTGATGTGCAGACTGTGGTGCGGTACCCCAGTAAGGTAAATGATAGCTTTTCGTGCCATTGTCTGTGCTTTTCTATCATCTTTCTCAATATCTTCTTGATATTTTTATTGGCGGCTTCTACAACTCCATTCATCTGAGGTCTATAGACTGTGGAATTCTTGTGCTTGATTTTGAAAGTCTTGCACATGGATTTCATCAGATCTCTGTTGAGATTAGAGCCGTTGTCGGTGATGATTGACTCTAGAACTCTAAATCGACAAATAATACGGTCACGGACAAAATCTGCCACGACTTTTTTAATCACTGCTTTGTAAGATGCTGCTTAGACCCATTTGGTGAAGTAATCAATAGCTACCAGGATGAACTTTTGACCATTCGGGGCGGTGGGATTAATTGGTCCAATGAAGTCCATTCCCCAGACGACAAATGGCCAAGGTGAGCTCGTTGTATTGAGCTTATTTGGGGGGTACCTTTATCCTATCTGCATGTACCTGACATTGATAGCATTTCCGAACATACTGGATGCAGTCTGTTTCCATGGTCATCCAGAAATAACCGGCCCTGAGTATCTTCTTTGCCAAGACAAAACCATTCATATATGGGCCGCAGGTCCCAGCATGTATCTCTTCAAGTAATTTGGAGGCTTCCTTTGCATCGACACATCTCAGTAATCCCAAATCAGGAGTTCTTCTATACAGGGTTCATCCGTTGTGAAAGAAATTATTGGACAATCTCCAAAGTGTGCGTTTCTGGACATGATTTTCATGCCCCGGGTACTCTCCCTTTACCAAGTACTCTTTGATGTCGTGGACCCATGGTTTTCCGTCTGCTTCTTTCTCAACATAGGCACAATATGCCTGCTGGATATGGATCTTTACCAAAATAGGATCAATGAAGTTCTTATCTTGATGTTGTATCATGGACGATAGAGTGGTCAATGCATCGGCGAACTCGTTCTCAATTCTGGGGACGTGCCGTAATTCTGTCTTTGTTAAACTCTTTCTCAATTCCTGCACACGGTGCAGATACGACAATATCTTGGAATTCTTGGTAGCCCATTCTCCTTGTACTTGGTGTATTAGTAAATTTGAATCACCAATTACCAGCAACTACTGAATATTCATGTCAATGACCATGTTGAGCCCTAGGATACAGGCTTCATACTCTTCCATATTGTTAGTATAGAGGAATCTGAGTTTAGCAGATACCGGGTAATGCTGGCCCGTTTCCGATACTAAAATAGCTCAAATACTGACTCCTTTGAAATTCGCTGCTCCGTCGAAGAACATTCTCCAACCATCATAGGATTCTGCAATGTCCTCACCTATGAATGACACTTCTTCATCGGGAAAATATGTTTTCAGGGGTTCTTACTCTCCATCCACGGGGTTCTCGGCAAAATGGTCTGCCAATGCTTGTCCCTTGACCGCTTTCTGAGTTACATAGACAATGTCGAACTCACTCAGCAGAATTTTCCACTTGGCTAGCTTGCCAGTGGGCATGGACTTTTGAAAGATATATTTCAAGGGATTCATCCTTGATATGAGGTACGTTGTGTAGGCACAGAAGTAGTGTCTCAGCTTCTGGGCTACCCAGGTTAGAGCACAACAGGTACGTTCTAGCAGAGAATACCGTGCCTCGTACGGAGTAAACATTTTACTCAGATAATATATAGCCTGCTCTTTTATCCCTGTCTCGTCGTGATGCCCCAGAACGTAGCCGAAAGTTCCCTCTAATACTGCGAGGTAGAGGGTATACCTGGCTCTGGCGGTACCAAGACTGGCGGTGTTGATAAATACTCCTTGATTTTGTAGAAGGCCTTTTGACAATCCTTGGTCCATCTGGTTGCAACATCTTTCTTCAGCATCTTGAAGATTGGTTCACGTATGACCGTGGACTGGGCTATGAACCGGCTGATGTAATTAAGGCATCCCAGGAAACTCATCACATCTTTCTTGTTCTTTGGCGGTGGTAACTCTTGGATGGTTTTCACCTTTGATGGATCCAATTCTATCCCTCGGTGGCTGACGATGAATCCAAGTAATTTTCTAGCAGGAACCCCGAATGCACACTTCGCGGGGTTTAATTTCAAGTTGTATTTCTGCAATCTGTTGATGAACTTCCTCAAATCTGCTATATGGTTAGTGGTTTTCTTGGATTTGATGATGATGTCGTCCACATATACCTCGATCTCTTTGTGTATCATGTCATGGAAGACAGTGGTCATAGCTATCATATAAGTGGCCCCAGCATTCTTTAGGCCGAATGGCATCATCTTATAACAGTATACTCCCCACGGCGTAATGAAAGCCATTTTCTCAGCGTCTTCCTCGTCCATCCATATCTGATGATAATCGGCGAAGCAATCCACGAACGACTGAAGTTCGTGCTTGGCACAATTATCAATCAGGATGTGTATGTTTGGTAGGGGAAATCATCCTTTGGGCCCGATTGATATCCCGATAGTCTACACAAACCCTAACCTTTCCATCCTTCTTAGGTACTGGCACGATGTTGGCTAACCATGTTGGATTTTCAACTACCCTAAGGACCTTGGCGTTGATTTTCTTGGTAACCTCCTCTTTGATTTTCAGACTCATGTTAGGCTTGAACTTTTTGAACTTCTGCTTTACCGGCGGGCACATTGGATTGGTTGGAAACTTGTGAGACACAATGGAGGTGCTCAGACTAGTCATGTTGTCGTACGAACATGCAAATATGTCTTCATACTCTTTCAAGAGTTGTGTGCATTCTTTTCTCTCTGATGGTGACAAGTGGATGCTGATGCAAGTTTCTTTGACAATTTCTGAATCTCCCAGGTTGACTACCTCAGTTTCGTCTAGATTAGACTTAGGTCTGTTCTCAAAATCCTCATCTTCTCTGACAATTTCATCAGTTATGACATCCTCTTCTTCTGAATCACTGTCCTTTTGTTGCGTTGTCTCATTGCATGTGACAATCATTGGTTCATCAAGACATGGAATAGTAATGTTGTATAGATAAAAGTAATGAGAGAAAAATGATAATAAGCAAATACTAATTCGTTGAAACATAAAAATAGGTTTTGATAATTTAAACGAATGTTTTGGGAACATTGGAGATTTTATTGAAAAATAGAAATGCGAAAAGGAAATCATTATCAAAATGAAATAAATAATCCTTGTTCAACCTTGCTACCCCGAGACTCGTCGGGCCCTGGATGTTCTGATAGACCAGTTCTTGAGGGAGGATCCTTTGCTTACGGCTTGGATGGAAGGGCCTTCCTCCTCCTCCTCCTCCTACTCAACAATAACACAATAGTTCATGTCTTCATCTTCCAGGAATAGATTCTTCAAGGCAGCTAGTGCTTCTTCTTCTTATGACCCCTATATGATATTGGATTGTTGGAAAGTCTTCTCCAGATGCGGTATAGGTTGTTCCAATGGGTAGTAAGGGTCGCTCCATGGTGGCGACCAGTTTTTGTACTCTTTCCAAGTGTACTTGTATCCCAAGCCAAAAGTGGTGCCATGGCGCTTCAACTGTATTGGTTTGGAAATCCCTTGAAGATTCTTGTCGAGTCCTTTGTCGGGCTCGTACCCGCTCCAATTCAATATGCTTTCGATCTTACTATCCCACCACTTATCCTTGTCTATTGCGTTAACTCGCTCGATGTGGTGGTAGGTTTCTCCACCCAGCCTTCTTCTACCTTCATCCACCGGGATGGTCTGGTGGTTATAGATATGGTTGCTTCCATCTCCATGGATGATTAATTCCTAGTGGTTCCACTTGAATTTCACTACCTGATGTAATGTTGATGCCACGGCCCCAACGGCATGTATCCATGGCCGTCCCAATAACAGGTTGTAGAACGCCGATATATCTATCACCTTAAATTCAACCTCGAACCATGTGGGTCCCATTTGCAGACAAAGACTAATTTCACCAATGGTAGACCTCTCAGAACCGTCGAAAGCTTTTACATTAATGGACCCTTCTCTTATCTCGTACAATCCCTTGCCCAATTTCTTTATTGTTGTCAATGGGCAGATGTTGAGGCTGGATCCCCCCGTCAATTAGAATCCTGGTGATGAAGTAGTCCTCACATTGCACAGTGATGTGCAGTGCTTTGTTGTGACTTAACCCTTAAGGTGGCAGTTCATCCTCTTGGAAAGTGATCTTATGACTTTCCAGCACCTGAACTACCATATTGGCCATTTCTCCACTGGTGATATTATTAGGCACATATGCTTCATTCAACACTCTCACCAAAGCATTCCTGTGCGTTTCCGAATTCTACAGTAAGGACAGGATGGATATCTGGGCTAGAGTTTTGTTCAACTGATCGATGACCGAATATTACTTGTCCTGCACCTTCCTCCAAAGATCATCTGGGCCTGTCTCAATGATGGGTGGTCTGTTGGAAGCTTGTTTGCTCGACTCTGGTGTTCAGGTGTATAGACCCTTCCGGTCCTGGTCATCCCCTGTGCGGCGCCAGCTTCTTCTATCTTGACCTTACCTTTCCTTCTTGCTTCAGTTACGTAATCCCAAGGTTGTCACGACCCAAAAATTTTCTCCGTTGGGTATCGTGATGGCACCTAGTCCTAGAGACTAGGTAAGCCTAACAGTTAATAATAACAATAATAAGTAAAGGAACACTAACAGTCTAGATATAAAAACCTTGACCGAATTTACAATATTTTTCATAAACCGGTAATACAAGTCATAAGCTCTACGAATCTCCTACGACTTCTAAATATAACTGTTTTGGAAATAAATATGACAGTGTATGAATAATAATACAAGGAAGGTGACTCCGAAGCCTGCGAACGCAGCAACAGGTTACCTTGAGTCTCCTCAGCAATCATCCGCACAGTTACTAACAATCAAAACCTGGATCTGTGCAAACAAAAACGCACAGAAGAGTAGTATGATCACACCATAGCGGTGCCCAGTAAGTATCAAGACTAACCTCGGTGGAGTAGTGACGAGGACTAGTCAAGACACCACTGGTCTACAAAAATAATTAACATGAATATAGAAGTAACCGAACACTACATCTATCTAAGAATTTACAGGATAATTTACAACACTGACAATATAATGCGGAAGGGAAATTACAGAAAAATAACCACGAAACAACATAAATTACACAGGAAGATGGATAGCAAAACAAACCAAACCCGAAGAAAACACAATGCAATAGAGAACCCCACAACTCAACTCTGCATCTATTTATTCACATCGAGCCTTAGCCATTAAATTTCATAAATTGGTGGGAACCCTTAAACAACAGATCATATGAAAAGCTTTGCTAATAAAATCATTTTTATGTAGAAAGATTTCCTTTGAAAACATACTTTCTCCAAAATATATATAAGTATATGTACTAGAGAGGGTTACGTAAAACATAGTTTTCTTTCAAATTACGAAGTTTCCAAAGATACTTTCCAAATAAAGACTTCCAAGTATCATTTTATGCAAGACTAGTGCTTTTCAAATATACTTTCGATGTAAAAGTCTTCAGCTATAATCATTTCGAAAACCATTACTTTTCAATAATACCTTTTAAGAAAAATCTCGTAATCATAATCTCCTCAAGGTAAATCTGTCACAACTCAGTCCATACTCAAAACTTGTCTTGTCAATAAATGTAGTAAGGGGTCAATGCGAATATCCGGATTTAAACAACGGAATATTAACTCTTAAACAAATGCGGTAGGTATCAA